>SCHK01444735.1:0-12009 GCA_004124795.1 Poropuntius huangchuchieni
TGTGAGAATGAGACTCTTTGTACAAACTTGAGTTAGGAATTATCTTTCTTTCCTAGTAGCAACTACTCAGCAACCACCTAGCAATGCAGCAACAAACATGCAGACCACTTTATCTGCTGCATATCAACAACTCTGAACACTTTAGCAATCCCCTAGCTAGGCAGGCCTACATTCCTTGAAATTTCAAATCTCCATTCAAACATATTCAGTCTCAAAACAATCTTCCTTCCATTCAAAGTTTGTTTTTGCTCTTTATAATTAATAGTCATTTCTTTAGACTGACATTCACTTTTTTATGCTGTCATTGTGGTAAGTGACAGTTCAGATGACTGAATGCCATAATTAAAAAAGTGGGGCACAGAGAGAGCGTGAGAAAGAAAGAACGTAAATCATGATCATCTGGAAAAGTCATGGGGCCTTTAAATATTGTTGTGGACAATGGGGGGCCTTGGAGTCAAAACGCTTTCAAAGGATTCTCACAGGTTATACTGATGTCTGCATAATTCTGAAAGATAAAGAGACTCCTGCAGAAGAGACTTGGCACATCTAGGACAGAAACTGGAAACAGAACCTCAATCCGCTCCATTTTGTTTAAAGTCCACATCTGACACAAGTAACCTTTTAATATCATGTTTAATATTATTACCACAGTATTACCAACAAATTGCATTGCTGCATCATAGTTTTGCATTTTGTACGTAAAATGAAGGGTTTTTATGTTAAAGCTGACTTTCCTCACCATGTTAAAACACTCATTCCAATGACCAAGCCACTTAAGCCTCTTTAATACTCAACAAATGACCACTGCCGTCATCCACACAGGCATGATCCAAGAATCTAAGCAAATCGTTAACAGCAGTATGTGACTGATTAATGTATAATATACCTTTAATCAAATGTGTCACATCTAGAAATTAAACAAGTTCAAATGGAAAACACGTCATAATGCTTAATTTTTTAGACTTGAATATCATCAGCATTGCTTTATATGACAACAAATTAATACATTTCATTTATAATGAGGTTTTAATCATTTTAAAATGCTCTTTTTTATTTATATAGATTATTAAATGGAAATGATTTTCTTTAACAGTTATATCCAGTATTATTACTCAAGCAACTCGAAAAAAAAAATAGTTTGCATGGTTAAAAAAAAAGTAGCTAATTATAACCTAAAGCAAGCTGTTACGTGGTCGTGATGTACATTCATACATTTCCAAATTACATTAACCCGTAGCAATAAAAAAGTTGTCAACATTAACTTGTGTCACGCGTCCTGAAGTCATGAAATCATTGCTCAATTACAGTAGAGCTCCGCTGACCAGGATATGAACACGTGCTATGTAATTTATGCGCAGACGAAGCCTTGGTGGCAATATATTTAGTTTATGTTGCCTATTAATGTCATCTTACTGTGGTCCGACTTAAAGCCGGCTAGCCAGATCCAGCTAATATTCAAATACGCGGTTATTAAGCTCAACAATTTCAGTGGATCGATATTTAATTCGCAAACGACCTGACAATCTGTTTAGCGCGCAAGGACACAGGTAGTTTTTCAACATATTGCAAGTACATACTAGTGCTTACCATTTCGATAATCAGTCACTCTGTGGTCTAAACACGTTTGTTCTAAATATGGACTTGCTGCATTATAAACGAAAAGTTACCGCACAGTAACGTCGCGTTTAGGGGGAGGGTTAAGTGCCGATTCAGCACCACAGGCCTGAGCTCACCATGCCGCCTTGGTCCTCGCCGGTTTTCTCCTCTTGATCTCGGGCGACTGATCCCGGCTCGACCTCCTCCTTCTGTTGCTCTGGGCTGCTGCTCTCCGAAGTCATCGGCCGCCTTTGGTTCTGCGATCAAGCGCCGTGCGCCTCCTCGCCGATCCGCCACTCCTCTCCTCCTCTCGCCGGCTGAACGCAACAAGCGCTTGCTCTAGCTAGTTAGGGTCGGTTTGTCTTACCGGTTTAGAAACTCAACGAATGAAGGAAGGAAGAAAAGGGATCACTGACGCTTGCGAATCTATCTCCAGTACGGATCTACTTCATACTCTAATAAGCCTTAATGGGAATCAGCGAGCGTTTCTGACAGACCGCAGACATTCACCGCCACCGTCCCGACAGACAATGCGAGCACCCCCTCCATCGCGCTCGCTCTTCCCTGGCAACAGAGCGCAACACGCGCTGCGCCGCATAGCAACCAGCTGGCGCTCGCGCCGCATAGCGACAGACGCGCAGCGAAACTGCAGCCGGGCAACTGCGAAGCATGACACAGCGAATAATACACATGTAATTACAGCAGTCCTCCACCTAAACTGATGACAACTCTTTATTATTTTTGTGTCATTTGAGATGGGTCAATGCTTATGCGCTTCATTATGAATTTTAAATGTTTTTAGTGAAGTATAGGCTATTACTGATCAAAAACACAGTAATATTGTGAAAGGTTATTACAATTTCAAATAACTATTTTCTATTTGAATATATATTAAAATGTAATTTATTCATGTGATGCAAAGCTAAATTATCAGCAGCCAGTATTCAATGTCACATAATTTTTCAGAAATCATTCTGTTTAGTTATCATTGTTGTTTAGTTTTTATTAATAACGGTTCTTCTTATTATTAATGTTAAAACAGTTTCTGCTGCTTAATATTTTCAGGATTATTTGATGAATGTAAAGTTCAAAAGAAGAGTGTTTATTTGAAATGAAATCTTTTGTAATGTTATATGTTTTACTGTCACTTTTGACCAATTGATTGCATATTTGCTAAATAAAAGCATTACGTTTACATTTACTCATTTAGCAGATGCTTTCATCCAAAGCGACTTACAAATGAGCACAACAGAAGCAATCAAAACCAACAAAAGAGCAATACAGCAAATCTGCATATTAGGACGATTTTTAAAGGATCATGTGACATTGAAGACTGGAGTAATGGCTGCTGNTGCTCATGTGACATTGAAGACTGGAGTAATGGCTGGTGAAAATTCAGCTTTGTATCACGGGAATAAATTATATTTTAAAATATAGAATTATTTTAAATTGTATTATTAAACAATAATAGTGTTTTATTCTATTTCTGAGCACCTAAATGCAGCCTTGGTGAGCATAAGAGACTTCATTAAAATATTTAAAGATAATAATGTTTACAAACTTTTAACAATTACACACACACACAAGTCCAGATAATTTTCTTCAGAGGTCTACACAGAATAAGTAAATTTACATAAATGTAACAAATTATGTAGTTTCAGGTTTTAAATGTTAACTTTTAATTTTTTCAGCATGGGTGGAAAATTGTACATAAACATTTTACAGTAGTCATAACATTTCTGCTCTCTGTAACATGGACTAGTAACTTATCTGCTTGGGACAACAAATCAAGCTATTTATTTTATTGTTTTGACACACGAAAATACTAGTAATGAAATGCAGATACTTGTACATTTCTGTAAAATCGCTTTTAGGAAAGCAAGAACATTTTCTTTAACCGATATCAGATGTAAATATTTGCATTCAAAATATTTGATGTATTAAAAAAATCCACAGCAAATGTTTGCCACAAAGCCATGTTGTGCCACAAAGTAAATCTCCTCCAAAGACATTAATCCCAGTGCTGGGAGGCTTTGTGGATACAGCCAGGCTGTGCCCAATGCTTCATTTGTTCACTAAACATGAGAGTGAAAACATGGAACAGAAAAATTGATTAGTTGTTTGATGCAGGCAAAGTGCTGGACTTCCTTCTCTCCCAAAGGAGATGTGAACATATTGACATCAGAGCAGTGGTTCTCCATTTCAAAGGTTCAGAATGGATCCATCTGAAAGGTAAACTCTCAGGATCTCCCCAGAATTTTCTGCCATGCTGCTTGGAACTGTTTTAGGCTTTAGTTGTGCCAGACTGCGATGCTTGTTGGCTGTGCAGCTGCTGAAGCTTCATATTCATGACTTCCACAACAGCTGTTGGAGGCACAGGAAACTTGTATTTACGATTTGTGCAGGGGTTTTGTAAAAAATAAAGAAATAAATGTAAATGATAATAATAAAATTAAAATAAATAAATGAATATCACCTTGTTTCATAGCATGTTTTTCTTGAAGGGCAGGCTGAATTTTTTCAATTTGTTTTGTAAGGAAGTCGATTTTGCGCTTAAAGAACTCTTTGCCATCCTCTACATTCTGAAAAGACAAAAAAAAAAAAGTGAAATTTATTTTGAAATATTTTCAAACTATTGTACAGACGGGCAAAATCATGCCTCACCTTCTCCACAAAATAACCTGTTCCGACATCCACTAAGACATGATCCACATCATTCAGTTTTCCAGGCACATACATCTGCAATAAAGCAGTTAAGGGAACATCTTATCTGAGATGAATACAAACGAATTACATGAAAGCCAAACTGCCTGTGTGACTTTTTTGGATTAATACTTTCTGAGACAACATTAATCAATCAGCACTCATTTATAACTCAGCTGAGCTATTGAAAGGATACAGAACTGGTGAGTGGGACAAGTAGTTCTTTTCCTGAGGGGGGAAAAAAAAAGAAGGTGAATTCAGTGAATTTGATTTGGCTAAAGATGTAACAGTGGAATAAAATGAGCATCATATACAGTTCAGCAGTAATACACACCTTCATTGCTTTTGTTAAGTACATTCAAACTGTCTTTGGCCTCCACATATTTAGTTTGGACGACTTTCAACTGGCCTATGGATGATGACAGGAACTCTGTTTCCTAGAAAACAAATTCATGTCATTTTGATAGTTAACACAGCTTTGAAAAAATGCAGCTTACTAAAATAAAAAATAGAAAAACGTTTATTCTGTGCAGATGTGTCCCATCCAAGCAAAAGAAAAAGTAATTAAACTAAACATTTTTCTGTATTTATACAAAAAATACACAAGTCAGAAATAATTTTGTTCATTATATATTTGTTAAAAATGTTTAAAGGAAAAGTTCAGCCAAAATTCACTTAAGTTAAGGCAGAATGTTTTTATACAACTGATTGACAGTCACCATTCAGATTCATTGCATACTAAACAAATGAATGGTGACTCTGGCTGTCATTCTGCATCTCATTTTGGGTTTTATGGAAGTCATACGGATTTATAAGAACAAGAATGTTTGTATATAATGACAGAATATTGCAATTTGGTTGAAGTATCGGTTTAATGGTGAATTACAGAGCCCACCCGCAGCACGCGTATAGACAGCATGACAGCCGCTGCGTGTACTTCACTAATCCACGGACTGATTAAATCAGCGCATGTTGCATACAAAATGAAATGAGGAAATTGTTACATTTATAAGACAATTTACCTGATCAAGCTGAGTTTTTAGACCTTCTAATTGTGGAAGAGACAATTCAGTTAGATTCACCGCCATGTTGACAATAGAATAGGGAGAGGAAAGCTTCCGGGTCAACCGGACACAACTGGAAGGACTTTTAGCAACGATTTTGTATTTCAAATAACATCATTCAACACTATTTTAAAAACAAATGCAAAAAAGCAACCATTCAAATACTCTGTAAAGCTAAGAAATATTCTTGATGGCTTTCTGTCTTTAATAATGTCAGTTAAAAGATTGGACTCACCCTGTAACACCTTTCAATGCATCAAGTATTTTACTTTTATACAGATGGTATTTTGCCAAAATATCTAGATTTCACAAAAAAAGTAATGTGGCTTTTAAATACACTTATTTATGGAAGCCCAAAACGTAACCAGAGGTGAATCAAAGAAACCAAGGTCAATAATTGAAAAAAATGTTTTAATTAGTTTAAAAATCGAATTAATCGTTCTCATATCCATAATTGAGCCTGCTCCTACACACATATCAGAGAAATATCTGAGGCATGTCAGAAATTTAGATCGCCCATGCGCTCTGAAACTGCAGTTCTTGATATTCTGAAGACACAGGCTTCATTGTTTATGGTCCTTGCTGCTGGAACAACCTTGTCAAGTTTATCAATTATTGTTAACACTTGTCCCAATCATACTGTTTTCCCCCATATGTACTCCTTAATTCTTAAATGTAGTTCCTTCATTTCTACTACACCATATCAAGTTGCAATAACCACCACTCTCAAAAACGTGCTATAAAATCATTTTATTTTAAAGCAGTTTAGCATTTGATGTAACTTAAACAGGAAATAAAAATGTACAAGAACAAACTTATACATTTAAAAAAAAAAAAAAAAGGTATTTAAAATACTTAAGTAAAACATCTTGACGTAACTAAATCGGAAACTGCAACCACACAACAACATGGCAGAAATCAAATGAGGACTTTAAAATGGCAAAACACTTTGAGAGATTGTGGCATAGGCACAGGTTAGATTTAGTCCTAGATTTTCTAGATTCATTTTCATATAGGCAGAGCTTATTCTTTGCATTGTAAACAAGCCCTGAGATTGGTTATATTATACCTTAAATAACAGACTTTTACACATTTACACATTAAAATATTCACTATATCAGCTGTGAATAATAAGAGTTCAAATTTAAAATCTGGGCTAGTGAATATACACAGGCAAACCATATGCAATGGGCGCAGCACCAATTATATGTTTTAAATGTGTGGCGTTACGCGATTGGGCTAAATGCTGAAGAAGGGAGGAGCCAGAACCAGCAGAGAGCCAGGATTGGAGCAGAGCCGACGTAAAACGATCTAAATCACGATCCGTCACATCCCACAGGTTACCAAGCACTAACGGGCTGGTGAAGAAACAAAGAACTATGTTCAGTGATAAAGCAGTTCATTCTAAACACAAATTGTTTTTGTACATGGATGGGTACTTTACCATCCTGCTGTCAAGTAGCTGAGGATGATTCCTGTTCCCTCCTGGTGGCCAAGTACACTGAGAGCAGCACTGCTGCAGCCAAACAGAAGAGCTGCTGCCCGCACAGGCCCTTTCAAAACCCTCTGTGCATCCAGAAAGCGGGCTCCTGCACCATGTCCTATGTAACTACATAGAGGTACAAATACATATTGTCAGACTCAAATCACTTTATATTTCATCTGTGCTTTATTAAATAAATAACTCTTTGCAGTTGCACTCACATGTAGAGGTCTTTGGTGGTCACAGCCTCTTGTAGTTTATCTGGGTCTGGAGCAGTTCCACAAACCCCTTGCCACTCTCGCTCACTGACCAATCATAGACAGAGAAAACAAATTGGAACCAGGACCAGTTACATAACTGTGGTCTTCAGTGTGTTAGAGCACATTTTGTGAACTTACCCAGTAAACCATTCTTTAAAGCGATTCTCAGTGTCAGGCAGATTTCTGTCTGGGTTTAGCACATAGTAAACTTTCTTAGGGTTCACGCCACATGACAGAACACAACTTGAATCCATCTGAGAAAAGACAGACAAACAATTCACATTCAAGAAACGGTTCACCCTAAATATAATAAAAGTTCTGGATAATATGAGGGTGAGTAAGTTGAAGAGAATAATGTATTTTGTCTTCTAATGGAATTGAATGTGGGACTGCTGAGCTTTAAAGACGAGAGAAAAATTCAAAAATTGCTCATAGTTCATTTTGGCTTTTGGGTTACTGCTCTGTGACCAACAAAAGTTTAGGATTCCTACAGGTTTCCTTCATCATACTAACAGCTTTTATGAATTTAAGCCTAAATACACCTACCAGAAGTAAAAAGCTAAAGTTAGACTACAAATAAACTACGGTCGCACGAATTCATTGACTTCATCTATCATTGGTTATCACAAATAGAAAAAAAAAAAAAAAAGGAAAAAAAAAAGCAATTCTGCATAATATCTCCTTTGTTTTCCATGGAAGCCAAAGATTTAGAATTATGAATGATTGGCGAACTAACTCCAAGTAATATTCTGCCCATGTTGTGCTTGTACCGAGTAGCGTATATACCTCTTTCAGATGACTGTGTCCAAGCACTGCATGTAATGAGGGCATGCGAGTGACAGAACGAGACTTCAGACAAGAGATGTTCTCCCACGGCAACCGCTGCAAGAACTGTAGAAACACAAAATGTTCAGTATTATGGACTTGGCTCAAAAAATGTAATTGCCTTGCAGATTAATGACAGTGTACCTTGTCTAAGATGAGAACTGTATGTCCCTTTGGCTCCTCCCTTCCTTTCATTTCAGTCACACCACCCTGCAGAAGCCTCAGGAAGTCCTTGTCCTGCTGGCCCATCCCCTCCACAAGGCACTGCAGGTCTGGCATTGACAGGAGTGGAGATGCTGAGAGAATCACCTTCAGAGAAAAAGAAGTGTGTTACAAGTGGGAACATGTAATGATCAAAATAATGCAGGTGCAAAGAAATTCCAAATACCTTAAGAACGTCCTGCGTGATCTTTGTTCCTTTCAGTGCCTTTTGGAAGCACTTCACCTGAACTTCAAGCTCAGGGTCAGAGGTCAAAGGCAGGAGTAGAGTTCGCCACACCCCTAAAGCCTCTTCCATCTCTTCTAACATTTTCTGATGGACAAATAAAGTCAACCTCACATTCAGTACCCAACATCCTTCCTTCTACACGAATCATTTTCTAATTGTCAGGGATCATGTGTCTCACGTGTCTCACCTCCACACGAGCATCCAAAGCCTTTCTTCCTTCCCACCACTGCGATTTCTCAGCCACCGTGCTCACTTCCTTTTGCCCCTTCAACACTCCATCCATTTCTTCCAACAGCACAGCAACAGAGTGCTAAATATAAAAGGCAAATTGTTTGAGCAAACATCTTCCCAATGAGAAAAGATGATCTTAATGTTTTAAATGTGTTGCATTAGGTAATAAGAAAACATCAGCACACAAATATATCTGTACCTTTCTGTCTGCAGTAGGGATTCGAACAGTGATTGGTGTACAGCCACGCTCCAGTCGGGTCAGAAGAATAGTGCTGCCAATTTCATCAGGATGCACCCCGGTGAGCGACAGCATGCACACTGTTATTCCTAGAGTAAAAATACATTTTAATACACATTTAATATACGTTTTCATACACCGGCATATTTGTCACAAACAGTGCCATTCATTGGGTCACTTTCAGCACAGCTGTTACCTGCTGGCAGATCTTTCAGCTGCTGCATGAACTGCTGACAGTGTGTTTGTGGGAACTGTTTTGTGTTTGAGGAGCTGAAGGAAAAGATCTGCTCCAGCGCAGAGAGTTTCTGAGACTGTGTTGCCCCAGACGTTTCCTCCAGACTCAGAGCGCCAAGACCTTCTGCTACATCATTGCACGATTTCTTTATCTTCCTACAGAGATGGACAGAGAGAAGGTTCTATTCCTTGGCATGTGACTATTTTTTGTCAAAACTTCTGCATTTCACACTAATAGACATACCTAAAGTGGCTAACCACATGACGGGCCATGTGGTGGCGAGTGGCCACACCCAGCGACTGTGCATGTAGCATTGCAGTAGTGATGGGATCCGTCTGGCCGAGTGACTGAGCGAGCAGTGAGCAGATGTGGGGGAAAAGAGAGGGAGGTGGGAAATGGTGGAGGAGGAGCCACGAAGAACGCAGGTACGACTGGACCGCCTCTAATGACAGGTCAGCTAAACATGAAATAAAACGAATACATTTATATACATTAATAGTAATCAAGATAACAACTTTGACAGCCCTAAATAGCAAGGACCTAAAAACAAAATTATATATATATTTTTTTTTACAGACACCCATTAAGTTTTATTACATTTTTGCTTATGCTCACCAAGGCTGAATTTGTGATCAAAAATACAGTAAATATGATCAAATTGTAAAATATTATTACAATTCTGCTGCTTAATATTTTTGTGCAAACCATTTTTTCAGGATTCTTTGATGACTACAAGGTTCCAAAGAAGAGCATTTACTTAAAATGTCTTTATTGTCACTCTTGATATACTTAATACATCCTTGCTAAATGAAAGTATTCAATATTCTTTTTACTGACGCCCTAACTTTTAAAAGTAGTGCACACAGTATTTACCTAGGGGCGTTGATGCATGTGGTAGGGTTGTGTGAGATCCAGAGCCATTCTGTCCATTTCTTCTAAGCTCACTAAAACACTCTCGTCCAACATCTGCAGCCAGATCTCTCCTCAAGACCTCACAATCAGCATCTGGGCTCCCTACAACCATATATACACACAATTAACTTAGTCCAACGAGAATGAATCAAATGAGCAATAAAATTATATAAGTTTTGTTCTACAAACACACCTGTGTCATTTATCTCTGTGTCAGATCCTCTGAGCTCCTCCAGGCTGATATCCAAAAGAACCTCATCATCCTCTTTAATCATCCTCATTCTCTCAGGTTCCTCTGTGGCCTCTGAACTTTGACTCTTTTTTGGTCGCCCTCTGCGTGTGCGTGTCTGGGAGCCAGTTTCTTCTTCAGAAGAGAGGTAGCTGGTAGAGGCTGTGCTTTTCTTAGTGGTTCGCGTGCGTCGGGGAGGTTCTGGTTCTACAGTGGAGTTCACAACTTTGGCATCACTAGGAATGGTGTTCAGGGCTGGTTTCAGGGTGCGAGATGTTTTGGAGTTGGAGGCATTTCTCTTTTTTTCTGACTTCTCCACTACAGCAGGAGGTGCAGGTTCAGTGTCACTTTCATCACTGAACTCGACCTAAGAGAGAGCGAGCAGATGTAATTAATTCACTTATCATTTATGATATTAAGATATCTTCTAAAATCATCTTAGAAAGTCTGAAACCACTGGGCCAAACCTTGAAGCGAGAGCGCTTGGTTCGCTTAGGTGCAGCTGGCACAATCACAGGTTTCTCCTCTGCAGGAGAAGAATCTTTGAAAACTTCAAACGACCCCTTTGGGCCAGTTTTTGACTTCGCAATCCCACGATGGCTGGCAGATGAGTGTAAAGAAGGTGTAAAGTTGACAGAAATTTCAGGGACCTCATTAGTGAAGTCAAAGGCTCCAATGCCAGAGCTAGTGGAGACAGATTTAGGCTGGGATGTCCTTGTTGCTTTAGGCGTTTTGAAAACCATGGAAGATTTTGTGAAGGTAATTTTGGGCACCAAGTCCTTAGGTTTTTTAGGGACTACAGAGGACTCTTTGTTTTTCCTGCTTTCCTGCTCTGCAGGTGCACTCTTCATGTCAGGGTGGCGTTTAGCACCTGTCTCTGGAAGAGTTGTGTCAGAAACAGGGCTCTTGGATCGATGCTTTGATTCGGTTTTGAGTTTTAATTGTGGTGTAATCTTCGGTGGATTCCAACCCCACACAGAAGAAAACAGTTCTTCAGGTGCACACTGTTTCTTCATGGCCAATGCCAAACAGCAGGCCACAGCTTTAGCCCCCAGCAGAGCAGCTCTGATGGGCCCAAGCTCTGGTGTCAATGCATCTTTGGGCGTCACTGCCTCCAATCCTGCCTCTATTTCCTCCCACAGTACTGTAGCCTTCTCTTTATCTCCTGTTCTAAGGAGCTGAAGCACAGCGCCCAAATGCACTTTGCCTTGTTCCACCTTCAGCAGTGACAGACTTAGTCCAGTTGACTTTTTAGAGGACATAAGTGCTGCCAAACTCTTTTGGAGCTTAGCTGCAACACTACGGCAGCGTTTCCTGGCATATTGGCGTAGTCGGCAAGAACGCTCAGGATCTGCCTGGAGGTCTGCCTGTAATAGTGCCCAGTGGATACTGACTCGAGCCACACTGAGCTCACTGCAGCAGGGACAGGAGCAGGTGTCTGCGTGGGTCAGACACGAAAGCACATGCTGGCGTTTGGGCTTCAGAGGGGGAGATGCTCCTTGGCTTCCTAATCGAGACATGGTCTCCACAGGCTCCTTGAGAAGTGCACGAGAGCTGAGGATTCCACTCAGATCATCATCTTCCTCAGGTGTGAGACCAGAGGAAGAAGGGGCAGCTGGCCGACCTTTGCGTGGTTTTATTTTAACCTCAGATTTCTGTTGCCGTCCCTGGCCAAAATCTATATGCAGGGGAGATGAATGTATAATAAATGCTTTGTTTTTAAAATTACTCCCTATAAGTCTAAATACATATCTATTATTTATAAAGATTTTTTTTTTTTTTTTT
>SCHK01444742.1:0-19596 GCA_004124795.1 Poropuntius huangchuchieni
AGCACTAAGATATAGTAGTACCAGCACTGATATTTTGCCACTAATATTAGCCTAAAGTGCAGTTGTCAGTACTTGAATAAAGTTGGTCCTGTCACCATAAGGCCATTTTAAGACATATTTTGCTTCTGTGGACATGTTAACCAGTGCTTTTTATTAGCACTCCTGACTCAATCTCTGCAATGCACTTCCATACAAAGATGCTGTCAGGCTAATGCCAGTGCAGAGCTTGCATGGGGATAAATGTGTGTGTAGATGTGAGTCCATGTCAGGGCATGTTTGAAAGGAAGGCCGGAAACGTAGTCGAACACAAACAGTAATTATGCCGTGACCTTGAGGTGAACAGGCCAATCACTGCTGGTTACACTTGTCAACATTTCCTCTCTAGTTCCTGTCTAACTGACAGCAGGAAAACGCAGAATGGAGTGTGGAGTGCTTATGTGGATATCAGCTGTATATCAGTGACTGTGGTATCTGAGCGCAGCAAAGAGAGAGAGAGAGAGGCTGATCGGCAGCTCTAAATGGAAGATGACATTGCCCTGCTGACTTTGATTATTCCAGGCACATTCAGAGCTGTTTGAGAGCAATATGAAACAGAATGCCATGATGCTTGCACCCCGCACAGAGGGAATAAAGCTAAGACTGACATGGCACGATCACATCAGAATGCTTTGCTCCGCTGTTACAGAAGCATCCTTCAAGGAGAATGGAGAGCAATGCGCCGGGGAGTAGCTAACTCTATCATTACGCTGCCATCATTGCCCTTATGGTCGGAAACAACACAGCCGGCCGTGCTTGAACCTTTATTGCTGCACATCGTGAACACCAATTTAAACCATTCAGATTTGACTTGAAGGATTCCAGACAATGATCAGATTAAACCATAAATTGAGACGTCTTCCCAACGTTTTCGCTCTTGGATGGCAGCAAAAACAGTGTTTACGGCATCTACGTGATTGCGTGTGTGTGTGTGTGTTAGCAAAAAGGTAAGATTTTAGTCAAGGGCAACACAGCTTGTTGACCAGTGTCAATTATATGCAAGGTCAGATCAGTCTAAGCCCGCATAAATCTTAAGAAAATATCATTAGCATAGCCACAGATGCTGGGGTATTCCGACGAACGCATGACTGGATTTCATCTTAGCCCTGATTTGGGAGCGGGATAAACTCTGGCAAATACATCACATTCAGGGGGCAGAGAATTCACTCGTGGCTTAAAGGACTTGGTGTATTATTCTATCTGCTCATCTTAATACCAGCGATCAGTGCTGCGCTAAATGTAATCGGTTTAATGTGCTATTGTGTATGTATTCAGCTCATTGGAGGTTATCTGAGATTGTGAAGTGAGTGTCCCCTCCTCAGAGATGTTTGTCCTCCGTGCATTTAACTTATATTACACAGGAGAATGAGGTATTACCTGGGATAGTCCTTGGATGCTGTACAGAATTATTGTAAATCAGTTCCTAGTCTCATTAAAATGCAGTATAAGTATTGTGAAATATTATTACATTTTAAATGAACTGTTTTCTTTAATATATTTAATATGCAAATTACTGTGATGGCAAAGCATTGTGTAAGTGAAGAAGTGCTATTTCAAAAATATTTAACCAATGGAAGAAAAAAAAAATGTCATGACCCTTCTACAGTCAAAGATGACATTTTCGGATTGCTAATAATGAGTAAGATCTTTTATTATGCATCTCTCTTTGTAGTCATTTCATCACGACTGACCTTTGACCCTGCTTATGTCATATCTAGAATTCCCAAAAAGAGTTTTTGTGTGTAGTGTGACCCCATGTCCTTACATCTTATTCTTCTGGAAATATTTTTTTAATTTGCTTTACTGGACAGGGTGTTTAATTTAGATCGAAGTCTTAAACATTCATTTTTTTTATCAACGCAAACGTCTGAAAAACTAAATGCCTATTACTACGTTTACTTCCTGACTTCCTGAAGCANAATCGAAGTCTTAAACATTCATTTTTTTATCAACGCAAACGTCTGAAAAACGAAATGCCTATTACTACGTTTACTTCCTGACTTCCTGAAGCAGAAGGTCTTGTTTTCCAGATGCAGTGTCGGTATGTGCGTGGAACAGACTGCTGATCGCAGCTGTGTGCTGTAGTTTAGCGCCATGGTGTGAGACGTTCCTCTCCCCTGCCAGCCTCTGTTTGGCTTTATTTTAATGCGGTGGGTGAGATTAGGCCGTTGCGGTGCGAGTGGGGCCGGCAGGGGCCACATTAGAGCGGTGAATGTCATTTTCTCCAGCAGCATGGAAGCCAGGCCTCTAATGTGGAGGAATTAACGAAGCTTGAGCAAAGCCCTGCGCTCTGCCCCTGCTCCTCACCCTCCTCTGTGTGTTCTTCCTCATCTCTGCAACCTTCCTTAGGCACCCCCACTGGATTTGTTTGTTTTGGGGCCTCATTTTTAGCTGCAGCTGCATTTGAAGAGTCTTTAAGGAAGACGCTTTATGCATTTTGTCATGTTTTTGTAACCTTTCATTCTATAGTAGATAAAGTATTTCTGGTTTTTCATATAATCTTAACTCTGTTTTCTCCAGACGACCAATTGGAACTCAAGAGGAGCTGCTGGTGTTCATCTGGACCAAAGGTCCCCTAGAGTTCATCGATGCCTCAGATTCCCTTCTACCGTTCAGTGAATATGAATACAGAGTCACCGCCGTCAACTCTAAAGGCTCTGCCTCCAGCTCCTGGACCTCTGTCCGAACTCTAGAGGCAGAACCGCAGGGTATGGACGCACCCTCGGCCCACCCCACCAGTGCCTACTCTCTTCTGCTGAGCTGGACCCAGCCTAACATGCCAAACGGAGTTATCTCCAAGTACAAAGTGGTGTACCAGAAACTACCCAACGATCCTACGTTCAACTCCACAACTGTTACTGCTCTTACAGTTCTGGTAATACTCATTTCTTTCATCAATTCAGTATGCTGTCCAATACATTGTGTGAGAAGTTATAAATGAATCATGTGCAAAGAAGCAAGACGATTGAGTAATGATCCATGAAATAGCACCCACAAAAAATATTTTTTCACAAATCTGTCAAATGAATAGAGAGGCAACACTTTTTTGCTCTTATTAGACAGAAACAAGAATCAAAAAAACTTATCTGTGATTATCAGTTGACAAAAATATGCATCATCTCTAAGAGAAGTTGCACAGATATGATGCTACTTTCTCTTTTTTAAGATTTATTTTTTGGCATTTTTGCCTTTATGATGATAAGACATTGTAGAGCTGACAGGAAGCGAAGTAGGAGAGAAAAAGGGGAAAAATGCAACACTCAATATGGCCGCTCTATTGAACGAAGCCCTGCCTACTGAGCAAAAGAACCAATCACTAATCAGTAAAGTCAGCGGTTGCTATAGAAATAGTCAGTGTTCTGAGACGTGCGCATGCGCACTGGTTGATCTAGCCAGAAAAATAAGCCTTTTTTAATGCCATTTGAGCAAAATTAACAACATTTATGATACAGTTGTCAGATTTCTCTGGTGACGTCAAATATGAAATTTAATCGTAAGCTTAGTGAACAGTTTTGAAGAATTTGATATTTCCCCATTCAAGGAGATGGGAGTTGCACTGGCCGCCGAGTGACATGACTTGTCTTAAAGGGACTTTGGTGCCGACTATGATACTACTTTCTGAATGTGAAAAATAAAATTATATATGAGACAATATAGGGGAGACTAGGGCTAGCTGACACAGGTTTTACTTCAGCGAATACTTCTGAAGGTTGGTCAATTTTGAAAGTCATTTTTTGTGTAGGCACGTACCTTAAAGTTTTGGTTACCAAAAAAAAGTTTTTTGGACATTTTCCCTGTCACAATAAATGAGGTAGGTTGTGACAATGGCAATTAACTAGCCTATTTCAGCTAAATTTAAAGAGTTTATTAATAATAAAACACAACACAAATACAAACTTGCAGTATTTTAATTAATAAATTGTATACACTACTGTTTAAAAGTTCAGTAAGAATTTTTTTTTTATTAATAGTTTTATTCTCACTTTTACGGGATAATGTGACACTAAATACTGCTTTGGCATTCTAGGATGACAAACAAACTTTTTAAAAAGATATTAAAATAGAAAACATTTATTTTTAATTGTAATAATACTTAAAAGAATTGCTGTTTTACTGTCTTTTTGATAATATAAATGCAGCTTTGATAAACCTAATGTTTTAATAAAATTAAAGAATCTTACAGACCAAACCTTAACAGTAAATTAATAATCATTTAAAATGTTTGACAGCATGCTCCAACCTTTTGATTATTTCATTGAATTAAGTTAGATTGTTTGCTTAGATTATTTTTATGATTTATTTTGAGCCTACTTTGAGCGTATATTGACCCATTGTTGTGTGTTTGGCTGCAACTGCTTGTAGTTCTCAGCTCAGCTTCAACACCTGAAGATTCCAGCATCAGCATCTGTCTGAGATCATTCATCAGTGATCAGCCCATTGCTCGCATGTTTAAACAGATTCCTCATCTGCTGATGTCTCCACCTATAAAAGTAGCCGCTGTGATTCATGGCGTTCTCATGTTTGACAGCGAGGAAAAATAGTGTGCTGCTTTCCTCGCAGATGCTCACAACTGCATCATGGCCAAATTAAAGGCTTCAGCTTGAGTTCCTGTTCAAAACAAGTGTGAACAGAGCCAGCTTGCCCCCTGATAGCAGCAACACCATAGGGGAAAGAATCCAGAACCCACTGAGGAGTTCAGCTTCTCCCACAGAGCGCCAGATAGATGCCTGCCTAATAGACAAATTAATTATTTTGATAGCAATTAATGAACGTCATCCAGGATAGGCCTTTTATCAGCACCCCTCTTTTCTTTGAGAGTAATTTACAGTTCCGCTTCTATTCTCTTGGCAGTCCTTTCAGGTTTTCTTGACCTCCAGAGGTCGGCTTCAGTGGTGAACGTGTGACGTCAGATTGCAGTTAATCAGCTTGTAATTAATTTTCCACGTGTCCTCAGCCCTCTTGAGTTATGACCCTGGCCTTCTAATGGCTGATGCAAATTTATCATTTTGCATATTGTACATTTTTTGTCATTTTATAATATAACTCATGATTAATATTTGTATTTGTATTTAATGTATAATGGGAATTTTATGAGAACATTTTTGGAAATAAATATTTTGAAATAGAAATAGCACTAGTTTTTTTAGATTTTAGCATTTTTAGATAGAACCAGGCTAATTATTTGTAATGTAAAGGAAGGAGTTTACAGTATATACCCATACTGCTCTGAGTTTTCCCATGGTCATCTGCTGAAGACACTGCCCAATCGCATAACAGCAGCCACGGGGAAATTGTAGTGTGGGTATTAGTGCAATTTCTCACGGCTACATTTATAATCCATCGATCCTGCAGAATCTTTTTTTGGACACTGACTTTGTGCTATATCAGCTGTCCGCCTGCCATGTCAATACTTGGCCTGCAGTGGGGCATCATATTGATTTAGCTGTTGCCAACTGTTGAGTGGCTACAGGTTAATGTTCTCTGGTGGAGTGAAGTTGTTTTCATGTCTGAGAATGAAGGATTATGCAGAGAAAAAATACTTGTCGTTCCTGCTAGTACATGACAAGGAAAAATCCTCAGCAAACAATATATTATATCCGTTTATTTTTATATATTATATTGCAATAATAGCTGTACATGTTAGGTAGCTATGAACTTAAAAATATACATTCCAATTAGTTTTTAATATTATATATTAGATAATATTGCATGTTTTTAGAATATTATATTATATTGTATTATATTCAATAAACTTTATTATCCCCAATATTATATTATATTATATTATTTAAAAAAAAATAATAATAATTTAAATAGCTGCAGCATGCACAGTAATCGCTGGTTATAGCTATTAAAATAATTAAATTAAAACAATAAATTAAATATGAAAATGAATTCAAAATTGTTTTTAAAAATGTATTTTATCACTGAACAAATTCATTGAAAAAATATTTAAAATGTTTTTTACCCATTTTAACTGATGCTTTTAAGACTGGATAACTTTATCTTGGTTACTTATTTACATCAGCATAATATACACGTTGTTGTTGTTTTTATATATTTTAATTGTCCTTTTGCCTTTTGCATTTTTATATATATATATATATATATATGTATATATACACATAATTTTATTTTTATTTTTTGGTATATTTTACTTTGGTATATTTTGAATTTGTTTAGTTTATTTCATGGTGCTTTTGCATTGTTATATATATATATATATATATATATATATATTTAACTTTAATAATTTCAGTTTTTAGTTTTATACTTCGACCTAATCATACATTCTGATAGTTGCCTGTGAAACATTTTTAATTGTACTTTTAATAGGTTATTTATGATTTTTATGTTACTTCAGCTTTATTTAAATTACCAGAAACAACTTTTTAGATTTTTTTGTCTTAGTTAATGATAACACTTGAATACACTATTAAAACCAAATGTTGTTTATTTGGAATGCAAAAACATATGTGTCATCCTTATTGTTGAGCCCTGACCAGTAAACACGCTGTAGGCAAGATGTTTCGTCTTTGATTTCAAATTAGAAACCGTTGCTTAGACACATAGTATGTGGTGGCGTGTCAGATCGTGGAGCAGATGGTGTAATGCTGTTCAGTATTGCTTTAGCAGAGAATAGAGCTTGTGGTCTTCTGTGGTCTGAGCATGCCCATCCTCTTTTTCTTTTTTTTTTTCGGTGGGTGGGGCTGCTATTGATCCCTGGCTGTGCTGTGTGCCGTACCTCGTGCCAGTGCGTGTGATTAATGTGGACGTCATGGCGGCGGGACTGAATGAGGCTACGAAGCACAGGCGGTCTGAGCCGCCAAAAGCTTCCTCCCTCACCATGTGTGCAGACGCCCCTCATTACCGAACACTTATCAAGCCTACATGAGAGATTAGGCAGGCCCAGTCACAGCCAGCACCAGACCTGTCCCGTCCCTTCCTCTCTTCCTTTTTTACACTTTCTCTCTCTTCCTTCTTAACGCTATCGCCTTTTTCCTCTGCTTTCTGTACGTAGCTTCCACTGCTCTCTCTGCCTCTCGTACTCTCTCTCTCCCCCTCCTGATCTTTCCAGATGTTGCTCAGCAGCCCCATGAGAACCCCAGCGATGGGAGATGTATTAATACATCCTATTGATTAGATCAGGACCCCTGACAGTCATTTGCAGAGATACCATCTGGCTGCTGTTCCAATGCCTTCACCCAAACAGGACGTGACACCTTATTAATCTCCACCGCCGCTCTATAGACGCTTCGCCTTTTGCGCACAGAAGCCCGACTCTGTCGGAGTGGCAAGCAGAGATGCAGGCGGACCTGAAGGGTGCAAGAAATTAAGGTTATTACACAAATTGAGCCATATGGTCCAAATATTTCAGAGCTGAAATTTACTAGGCAATAAAAATTGCTCCTGCCTTCCTAATGGTGTAAATTACAGTTTAACCATGGCTCTAATGATGTCCTTCTGCTGCCTGTAACCACTCTAACATGAAGGACATTGTTTAAAAAATGCACAGGAAAAAAAAAATGAGGGGGGGTTGAAACTCCGGCAGCATGTTTACAATCTGTTAGTTTATCATTAAGAACACAGTGAAGAGTGCATAAACATGATGGCGGCGCGTTGGAGCGTGTCTTTGTGTAGACTCGTATACACACTGTTGAAGCAGAACCACGAGTAGCTCGTTTGGGCCCTGGTTGAACCCGCGCTCATTTGCCGAAAGGACACACAGAGGGGAGCTCCCGACGGCCTGTGGATTTTGATAGTGGATTCCTCTGAGCTTTCACAAACTTTAATCTCATTCCTAGTTTCAGAACAGGCTGGTGACACAATTGAGGATTTTATTTGTGTAGCTTAAAGATTCAAAAATGTTTATAGGTGTCAAAGGAGTCGTTGCCTGGTGGTTAGGACATGTATACTGTATATGTGTAAATGGAATATGTTCATATAAATATATGCATTACATTTTTTATATGATATTATATATGATTTTTTTTTTATATATATATATATATATATATATATTGACATCTACATAATGTAGAAGATACTGTATATGGACAGTTGGACAAAAAATACACTGAAAAAGCATTATTCTGCTATTATATTGTCTAGAATCTGCTTTCGGATTGTAGTACTAAGTAAACACTCCAAGAGAGCCTGTTAAATCTAATTTCTTATTTAAAGAGCTAAAGTTAGTGGTGTACTTGACTGCATGTGCTTTTATTTTTTGAAAACAGCTTTCATCATTCAGTCCTGATTGTCATACGTACTCATATTGCCACATTCAGAAGAGGTAAACGGTACTTTCGTCTGTTTCTTTATGTGTGTGTTTGCATGCATGAGGGGTTTCCTTCATCAGACACCGGCCCAGTCTGAAGAACAGCTCAGTGATTCAAGAGCCCTTCATCTGATTGAGGCTTGGCTTGAACAGAACTTTACATCTAAACCACAAATAATTAATAGTGTCAAGGCATCTCAGGATCTGGTTTTAGTACGGCAGAACAAAAGGGAAGATTCTTTGAAATGATGCTCTAAATTCTGTAACGGTTAAACTAACGTACTGGCAGGAATGAGAGCAATGGAGTGATCATTTACTCACCCTCATGTTGTTCCAAACCTGTATGACTTTCTTTATCCTTTGTAACACAAAAGATAAATTTACAGTTTTTTGTTTATATAATGAAAGTCAGTGGGGTTTATTGGTGTTTTGGATCCCATTTACTTGTGTCAGTGTATGGACAAAACACAGAATTTTCATTTTTAGCTGAACGACCTGTGAATAGCACTGGAAAGCACTGGAAAGTTGGTTTTGAAATGTGCATCGTGAATACCTTTCCTCAGTTTGTTTTAATATACCATTGTAGAAAAAGATTTTTATTATATTCAAGAATCTATGTGTGTAAAAAAAATAAATAAACATTAGACATTCAGTGATATTCAGAGTTGAATGATAATTCTTACAACAAAATGCATCAGTGCATCATTTTATCTGCCTAAAATTCTCCTACATTTCTGACAGAGTTTGAGTGTAGGTTGCTTAAAACATGACCAAAGGCTCCATTTGATGCTTTTTGATGAGGCATTTCCCAGGCCCTGTAGCTGTTAGCGTGATACTAATAAAATCCAGCTCAGGCTGAAGTCAGCAGTGGCAGGCCGGGACAGTATGTCTACTGTATGCAAATGAAGCAGTCCCACACCTTTGAAGGGTCAGGAATCTCCACTTTCATCTAATCAGCATAATTGTTGTGACAAATCCACATGGTTATTCTTAATTAAAATCATCCCCTGGCCCAAGCAGCCCCCAGCGCTGTCACAGGAAATAACACATATGTAAGCAGCTGATGAGACAAGGGAGACCTGTGCTCAGTTGAAAGAGGAAAAGAGGAAAGAAAAAGGGCTTTAAAAGACTTCTTTCGCCTTTACAAATGACTGATTCCCTGAGCTAATGCTAAATGTGCTTCTGACTCTGATACCTCTTTAATGTTTAAACCGGCGAGGCCTCTTTCTGCCTCAATTACAGAAAGTCCCAATTCAGGGCTTTTGTCCAGAAACCTGACTGCTGTTGGCTTCCATACAGAGGTTTACACGTTCAGGTTCATATGCCGTGGATCTTAATATAAAGGATTGTTTAGAAGTTAAAGTGTGTGTTTTACATAATTTAAATACCTGACACATTCTCTTTTTAAATAAGAAACGTAATTCTGTAATGTTGAGAATTTGATGTATGGTGGATCTATGCACACCCAAAAGGCAGCATTACCAATTCTCTTAATCAAAACTTAAACACTTCCCATTTTAGGGATCTGTGCCATAAACATTTATTTGGAAATCTATAACAAAAATCAATTCTCTTAGTCGCTTTTTAATGGCTGCCTTGAGTATCCTGGATGAGGGAGCGCCTGCTTGTTAATGTCTTGGTGCCCGTGTTTAGGAAAGTGTTTGATAGCATTGCCATCTAGGGGCAGGATATAAGTCTCTGTGCTGAAATAAAGTGAAATGAAACAGCTGTCTCTATTGACAATGTGCATATGTTTGCTGGTTTATAGTCCAAATGTTCTCAATTTTTCAACCACGTAAAAAGGTAGCGTTTTAAATGCTTCAGTGCCTCCCAGCGATGTAATGTATTGGGGTGTAAAATCTGCATAGGGATAGTAGAGAGGGGTCTGTAGTTTTATTGTTGATGGTAAGAATTATGTTGTGTTTTTTTCTGGTCAAATGAATTTTTATTTTTAAGGAATGAATAATTCTTATGTTAAAAAAGCTAACATCTATTTACAAAACTACTATTCAGCATGGATGCTGACAGTGTAACATGTCTTTATTTAGTTATCGATTTATATTTTGCTTTTTAATATTTATATTTTTGAGTCTCCATATGGTGTTTTATAAGGTTTTTATATTTTATGTTTTTTGCTTTGTTTTATTTTTATTTTGTTGTGTTGTGTTGTTGTTTTTGTTTTGTTTTGTTTTGTGTTTTGTTTCGTTCTGCCATCTTCGCAATTTTTATCTATTCAGGAAAATGTGTATATAAGGCATTTAATGAAATATACATTATGTAATGTATGCTGTAGATAATAATACGTTATTACTATTATTAGTCATGATTATGATAATAATATAAAACATTAAATATAAGTTGTATTTTAATTTTATTAATTGCTTACTTTTATCAGTAATATTGGTAATATTGCTATGTTTATAACATAACTAATTATATTTGTATCTTTTATGTTGTAGGGTAACATTTTTCAAGCTCATGTGTTTGGGTTGGAGCCATACACCACATATATTGTGCGTGTAGAAGCAGTTAATGGAGCAGGTCAGGTGTCTGGTCCTTGGACCACCATTCAGACCCTTGAAGCCTCTCCGAGCGGCCTGGCTAACTTCAGTGTGGAGAAGAGAGAACACGGCCGAGCACTGCTGCTACAGTGGGCTGAACCAGCCTCTCCAAATGGAGTCATCAAAGTACGCCTCCCTTAATGACAGTAACATTGCAATATCAGCTCCACAATCTGCTATCATTTACCATATTTATATCCACAGATGTACAATATCTTCAATGAGGACAACTTGGAGTTCAGCGGCCTCGCACGTCAGTTCCTGTTCCGCCGTCTTGAACCCTACACTGTGTACACGCTCGTTCTCGAAGCTTGCACTGAAGCGGGCTGTACAAGGACTGCACCACAACGCATAACCACCGAAGAGGCTGCCCCGTCCTCTCAACCAGCTCCTGCGGTACAGCAGGTCCAATCCCACAGCATGGAGCTCCGCTGGTCTTCACCCGCCCAGCCCAACGGCAGGATCCTGCAGTACCAGATTCTGGCTGTAAGTCTAGAGGATGGCAGGGTACGGAGTGATGAAGATGACTCGATGAGAGCCAAGATTGTGTTCATCCAGAACGACACCCAGGCTAACAGCTTCTCCTATAATATGTCTGGCCTTCTGCCCTGGAGCAGGTACAAGTTTCGAGTGCGTGTTTCAAATGCGGCAGGATATACCGATAGCCCGTGGCTCACAGTTCAAACCAAACAAGCTCCTCCAAGAGGATTGGCTCCGCCGGTTGTCAGTCATGTAGAGGGCAAGCCTAATGAAGTCTTTGTAGCTTGGACGCCTCCTTTGGAGCCCAATGGTGTCCTTCTGACCTACAGGATTCAGAGGGACAACTTTGGCTTCCATTTCAGCTTTGACTCAAGTGTGTTCAACTACACCGATGTGGATTTAACCGCGTACACTCTCTACAGTTACGCAGTCATTGTCTGCACCGTGGCTGGGTGTGTTACCAGTGAGCCAACGCAGATCAGGACATTAGAAGCCGCTCCTGCCAATGTAGAGCCACCTATGGTGTCTGATGTTACTTCCTATTCACTCAATGTATCATGGACTGTTCCATCCATCCAGAATGGGGAGATTGCGGTGTATATTCTTAAAATGAACAATGAGGAGGTCTACCGAGGGAAGAAGTTAAGTGTACAGGTTTTGGATCTACAGCCACATGTTTCCTACATCCTCGTCTTGATGGCTTGCACCAATGGCGGCTGCACTGCCAGTTCGCCCACTTCGGTCCAAACAAGAGAAGCACCACCCTCAGGGATGCCCACCCCAACTCTTAAAGTCACAGGCCCTGAATCGGTTGAGGTCACTTGGAGAGAGCCCATCCAGCCCAATGGAATAATCATAGGGTACGAGCTCCATCGAAACGGGAGCCTAATTTACACTGGCATGGACACTCGTTACCACGACTTCACCTTACTTCCGAGCGTTGCGTACAGCTACACCATCACTGCCAATAACAGTCAAGGCACCACTACCAGTCCACCAACAGTAGCCAGAACGCAGCCGTCAGCGCCCTCTGGTGTGGCTCCCCCCAGACTGCAGGCTCTGGGGCCATTCAGCATTATGGTGCAGTGGGACCCCCCTGCACGACCTAATGGGGTCATCATCAGCTACTCGCTTTACAAACGGGACCCTGCTGAGCTCAACATGAAACGCTTAATTTTTGCTTCACATCACAGTGCATTTCAAAGCCAAAGTTTCTCCCTTACTGCACTGAAGCCCTTCTACAGGTAAAATACCAGCATGCAGCACCAACACTGTTTACTCTGGAATTTTTGTAAGTAAGGTATATTGTCAGGCAACCCCTAGCATTTGAGGCTGAAGATACGAACTAACAGAGTACTTAAAGCATCTTTAAAAAGAATTGGATGTAGATATTTTCTTGTTATTATGTCTAGCTACAATAGCTGGTCAGACTTTTTCAGTTGCTGCACCAATGACAGACACACTGATAAAACCAAATGAGGGAAGGAAGAAAAGGAGAAAGAGAGAGAATCAAGGGGGAGGGAGTCAACCTTGAGCCTTTTCTAATGTTTCCATCCTTGGCATAGACAAAGACGGTCAGAAGGAGGAGGCACTCAAATGAGGGATGACTAAAGTCTGGGGCTGTATACGTATGTTGAAGTGAAAATCCAGATAAGTGGGGTGATGATAATGGTTCATCAACATTATCAACTCGCCACTCATTGCCTCTTTCAGATGACCTTCCCTTTATTCTCCTGCTCTCCTTTCTTCTCTCCCTTTTCTCCTTCAGTCCATCGCTGGTGACCTTCTGAAGGAGAAAACCTTTAGTCCGTTAATGTCTATACTGTTGATAAATAACAGCACGTTTTACTGGGATAGGCACTGAAATTATGTTTGTGTTCCTAAATATTCTAAATAAAAAAAAAAGTGTTTGATTATTATTTATTTATTTGGGGTAATGTATTATTATTTATTTTAATGTGTGCCCTATAGATATTTTTACTTCTTGTTTTTCTTTATTTTTAGATATTATTTATTTAATATTTATTTGTGTATTTTTGCAGATATGAGGTAAGAGTGGAGGCCTGCACCCTGTTAGGCTGCGCTGCTAGCGATTGGTCTTCGATACAGACGCTTGAGTCGCCTCCTGCTGGACAACCTGCCCCACTGCTGGAGCTGCAAACTAACCCTAAGGGCATACAGACAGTCTTTCTGCTGTCCTGGTCTCCTCCAGCTGAGCCGAATGGGAAACTTTTGCATTACGAGCTGTACCGAAAACACGCTTTAGACAAGGAAAGCCGATCTGTAACTACATTGGTCTACCGCAACTCCTCAACCTCCTGCCACGATGACAAACTCCTGCCCTACACAGCCTACGAATACCAGGTCATTTCACTCAGATGTATTTTACACTCCAAATTTCAGAATTTACTGTCATTGGTCCATTTGATTTGAAATTTTTATACCTAAATTATTATATTACACAAAGAATGAACAGACTTTTTATATTTTCTCTTGTCTGTAAGCTTGTGGATAGTTGATAGAGGGTTGCCATACATTTGCTAAGGTGTTCTGAATGGTTGCTACAGTAGGTCGTTGCTTTGTCAGTGTTATTTATACAATAATATAAATACTACAGTGTACTATTTATATTATAGTATAGTATTTATTAGTATTCTGAATTGGCTTTTAGTTTTATATTTTCAGTAATTTTATTAAATGCGTTTATTAAGTTGCTTTTTTAAGTACTTCTGTTTAGCTTTTTATAATTTTTTTTATTTTAATTTATTAGTCATTTTAGTACTTTTTAGTAACGTAAACGTGTTTTATTTCTGCTAGTTGCCAAGACAGAATTTCCAAATTTCAATTCATTTGACATTTATGTATTTTATTTCAGCTTTATTTCAATTAACGAAAACAATTTTGTATAGTTTTAGTTTCAGCAAGTTTAGTTTTTAGCATGATGCATCCTGAAAATTAAATCATCACTCTAGACTTAGTGATATTTGATACTTTATTCTTATGATACATCATATTTTAGCGTAATCGTGCAACTAAACATGATTAAATCTGCCATATAAACTTGTCCTCAAGGAATATTTAATTAGCATGATTATTTGTTGCTGTTGTGTTTAACGTTCTGCTCATCTATACTCTCTCATTCAAACAGACAGGCGTTTAATCTAACTCACTATATTCATCGCACCGCCATCGCCTTACGAGACCTTTCTTAATTGACAGCCTAGCCTTTGGAGCAAAATAACATTAGCATTTGACTGTCAGGCCTGAGAGGCGTGGGCTGATCAGGACTAAATTGATAGAGTTTGCCTGATTGTTCCATCTTATTTATGAGCGGTAATTTATGACAGCTGGCGGGCGGAGCTGAGTGATGACGGACAAGCGACAGGGCC
The DNA here is from genome assembly GCA_004124795.1 of Poropuntius huangchuchieni. Classification (NCBI taxonomy): domain Eukaryota; kingdom Metazoa; phylum Chordata; class Actinopteri; order Cypriniformes; family Cyprinidae; genus Poropuntius; species Poropuntius huangchuchieni. The sequence goes on from SCHK01444742.1 coordinate 14,745, forward strand.
ATTAATCTGGGTCTGGCTGAATGCTGACGATTACGATCGAAGCCATTGAATTAGCTGTTAGGCCTCCCAAATGTACAAGTATTGGAAAGACCTTTTAATGCTATTGGCTTTCCCTCGGGGAGGTTGCTAACTATCCTGGAAGCGTCATTGAGCTTATGTCTACGTCTGTTATTTAACAGTATAAATTGCTGTTTGTTGACCGTTTGTGTGTTTGAAGGAGTCAGGACTACCACTTCTTTTGAAATGTTCTTGTCCTTTTTGTTGTGTTTCATTTTACTCGTTCTCGCACAAGGACGTGTGTCCCTGTGAAATCAAACCCATCCCATGTTAAGAGGCTACATATTTTATTGACACTTTTATGTCAAATCTTAATTAGCCTAGTGCTCATAACAGAAAAGGGAACTTTTGGCCTCGTGTCCATGACTGGGGGCGTGGCCACAGCCAATGAGGGCCTGTCTCCGGGCAGATTCGGCCCTAGCGGTGTACACCCACATCCATTAGAGCTCGCTCATGAAATAGTTTTATTTTCCCGCGTTAATTACAGCTCTGTATGCAAGTGCTTCGGTGGCAATAAAACGTCTGCGCCGCATACAAGGGCATGAAGATGTCCTGGCTGACTCCACTTTAAAACGTAGCGGCCATATCTCTTTTCACCAAATTCCTATCCGAGAATCGGAATGATTTATCAGTGAGAAATTAAGGTTATCGCAGTTCTTTGTCCTGTTCTCATTCGTATCGCCGCTTTTCGGCACAAGCGAACCGTCACTCTTTCCTCCTCACTGTCTTCCTGCCAACGTGACCTTTTCTCTCTTTGGGTGACAAGAGCCTGTTTCCGTGACCGCCCTCTTTCTCTTCTGTCACACCTCTGTCGCCCCCTTTGCGCTCCGACACGTCTAGTCGTCACTTTGGCAGTGGAACGGGTTCGGATGGGAATGTGAAATCAGCCGGTGCCTCGTGCAGTCCGTGCGTATTGCCACTTAGATCTATCATCTGGATTGATCACGGTGTAATTGCCTATTATTGAGGCTAATTTAACCCTATCCACAGGAACATCCATCTGCCGCTGCTATTATAACTGACAATCTACAAATTACTTACTCATGCAAATAGCGACCCCAGCTGACCTTTTCCTACTCTTCCTGTGTAATTATACAAACAGCTCGTCTAGTAAATAAGATTACTTCACCTTTCCATGTGTTCATTTACTCCTTGATGAAGGTGAAATTTAATTTTCATGTAGATTCAGGCTGGAGTGATTGTGTAATGGATGCTGATGTTTTGGCTATTAATGACAGCAGGGCTTCGAGAGCGCAAGACTACTGACTCCTCAAAGTAGTTGAATGGGTAGTTTCCTTTTGCAAAAGGCGCCAGGTGGGTTCATCAGGTGAAGGTGACTCCTCTTCTAGAGGAGGATGGTGCCGAGTCTCCGTTCTGTCTGCTGGGCCATTTCAGAGCCGGTGTGGGTATCAGATCCGGTCTTATATCGGCCCTGCAGGTGTGAGAGAGACCACAGGCTTCTCCATACACTCACCTGTAGCTTTGCACACTAAAGTTCCTTTCTTTTATTGTGCATTTCTATACTAGTTGGTCTCGAACTAAATGGTAGGGTGACTCAAACGGAAGAAAAAATTGTGATACATGTTGGAGCTGTGGTCTGACAAGTAGTGAAAAAGAGAGCAGCAGCTCTCAAAAATGCTAAATTGTTGTGAAATACATTTAAAGGATTTTTCCAGCCAGATTTATGTCATGAGTATATGTAAATGAACAATGTGTGCTCTCCAGATGCTAAATGGAATGCCAAAAGCTCTGAATCTTATTTCTACTGCATAGACCAGGTTTTACTAAAAGGCCATCTTGCCAGTGGCAAGTTTCCCCTGAAACAACTGAAACCTCTTAAATATGCCAAGTGTTCTTATAATTTTGGCCACCACTGTATATGTGTACTCTGAGTTACAATAATAATAATAATATAGCATTTTATGAAATTTTTACATTTGTATACATTTATATATACTTGATTTCATGTGTTGTTTTATTTNTCTGAAACAACTGAAACCTCTTAAATATGCCAAGTGTTCTCATAATTTTGGCCACCACTGTATATGTGTACTCTGAGTCACAATAATAATAATAATAATATAGCATTTTATGATATTTTAACATTTTTATACATTTATATATACTTGATTTCATGTGTTGTTTTATTTTGACTATCTAGGTGTGGGCTGTAAACTCAGCAGGTCGTGCTGGTAGCCCCTGGGCTCAAGGTCACACAGGTCCAGCTCCTCCAGAGGGGTTGAGCCCACCTAAATTCCTGCATGTCTATGCCACCTCAGCTGTGGTGGATATCAGCCCACCCACCAAGCCAAATGGCATTGTCAGCCTCTACAGAGTCTTCACACAAAACAAAGACTCATACCAGCTGGTACATCAAGTATAATATATGTATTCTTACCTATACATATATATAACAATTATATAGAAGCGACTAAGAATTTAGATTATTAGAATTTATAGTAGAAAACTGGAAGCTATAGTAGAAGCTCTTTCATTTCTGTGCCTGCAGCTGTCTGAGGGGACGTCCCACCAGCAAACTCTCCACGGTCTTAGGCCCTTCTCTGTGTATTCTGTTGGTGTGGAGGCCTGCACCTGTTTCCTGTGCTGCAGCCGAGGTCCCTTAAGTGAGCTCCGCACCCAGGCCTCTGCCCCGGCCCAGCAGCCCTCGCCACGTCTAGTCGCCCTCACCTCTCGCTCAGCTCTTGTGGAGTGGGACATGCCTCTTCAGCCCAATGGCATCATTGAGAGGTACAGATCTCACAGAAAAAATATTTATTTTGCATATTATAAAAAATGTATAACTTAATATAATCATGATTATGCTAAAATTCTTTATTAATATTTAAGGGTGAAGTGTGTAGTTTATACAGTGTTAAAATATTTTCCCAAGTATTCATAGTTTCAAAATATTGCCCTGCTCATTTGAGCCATTTAGCCTAGCAACACAACAACCAATGGCATGAGTTTGGGCAGGACTCCAGATTGAACTCTTTTTCTAAGCAATGGCAGACTGAGGAAGTGTTTGAAAAAAAATGTATTACTCTTGCAAATCCATTCGGTGCCATTAGCAACATCGAAATTACCCACTTCACCATTTTTTTTGTCATCACAAAATATGAATGTCAGATCTAAGTACTGATATTTGCTTAAATTTTGTTCACCTCTATTAAAACTATGTATGTTTTTAGGATGGATCAGGATTTTTTTTAAAAATGTTTTTGAAAGTAATCTCTTATATGCTCACCAGTGCTGCATTTATTTAATCAAAGTAAAGTCAAACTATAATATTATTAAATATCATTACAATTTAATTTTTTAATTAAAGATTTCTATTTAAATATATATTTTAAAATTGTCCAACAGCAAAGTTGAATTTTTAGCAGCCATTACTGCTCTTCCATATCACATGATCCATCAAATTTTATTCTGCATTCTGTTGATTTGTTGGTGCTGAAACTTTTTTATTATCAAGGCTGAAAACAGTTGTGCTGCTTATAATTTTTGTGGAATCCTTTTTTGTAACATTATAAAAGTCTTTGCTGTCACTTTTTAAATGAAATCATACTGACCCCAAATGTTTGAATGGTAGTGTATTAAAGCAGTTCTGTAGCATAAATATTTGTCCCTTTCACTTTGATCTGTGTAGCTGTGAGCTCCACGTGCGATCGTCCTGTCCCCAGCCGCTGCAGCCTGTCCCTGTAAGCTGTGTCATCGGCCCTGTGGAAATCACGTTCTTTGGACTGGGCCAGAGCTTCAACATCACTGGTCTACTGCCCTATGCCAACTATGAGCTGTGTGTAGTGTCTTACAATAACATCGGCAGCACTGTGTCTGACTGGGTCTCCATCACCACACTCAAAGAACGTAAGGACTCTCTTCGGGACTTTTGTATGGCTCTCATTATATGTTGCTAACAATGCCATACAAGTCATTCCTTCTACCATCTAAAATTCTTAAAAATTATGGCACCTAAATCAAACCCTCTCTTGCTGTTTCTTTGTAGCTCCTCAGTATAAGGAGCCGTTTGTGGTGCACAGTAACCTCACCACAGTGTTTGTGGACTGGAGTGGCTCTTTCTTTCTGAACGGGCCTCTGAGAGAATACAGCCTAACCGAGAACAACCTGCGCATCTACAGCGGCTTCCACAGCTCACTGCACATCCCACGCACCTCTGATAAAAGTATGCCCCATAGGGTTATACTATGACCTCGGGCTGTGCCTGATTTTTTTTCTGTCTTATTGTGAAGCTCACTGGTTCCTCATCATCTCTTTTGTCGCTTTTCTCTTCAGCATTTGCATTTCAAGTTACCTGCACCACTGATAGCGGCAGTGCCAGCTCTCCTGTCATGAAATACAACACGGCCACTGGTATAGGTACGTTTACTCCAGCCTGGCTGGTGATTGGGCAGTAATTCTCTCAGGGCAGTGCCAACATCAGTGTAATAATCAGTATAATTCCATTATAACAAATGGTTTAAGTCGAGCTAGATGAATACAACAAAATATGTGCGTGTAGCAACACTTGTTGTCTCGTTGCAGACATTTTAACTACTTTAACTACTGAAAGACTCCTGGCCACCAAAATGAAAATATGAGGAACATGCTGTAAATATATGTGTTGTTTCACAGTTCAGATATGCTATGTAAAAATAGATCATTCCTTTTCAATATGGAAAATTTCTAAATAAATATGTTACTGGACCACAAAACTAGTCATAAGGGTCAATTTTTATACATCATCGGAAAAAAATAAGCAATCCATTGATGTATGGTTTGTTAGGATAGGACAATATTT
>SCHK01444747.1:0-12999 GCA_004124795.1 Poropuntius huangchuchieni
ATATATATATATATATATATATATATTTTATTTTTAATTTTATTATATAGACACTGGCAGTCAAAATGCATTGCCGGTGACTCCACCTGATCTCCTTCTCCAACTGCTGAAGTTCTCGATTCAGGCGCCCATGTTCTTTCTTCTGAGCCTTCACCGTTTGTTCATAGACGTCCAGGCTGTTCTTCTGCTGCGCTGCAGCATCCTGCATGTCCCTCAGTGATTCTGACTGTGCGTCTATCTTTTTCTCATTGTGGAAAAGCTGAAAGAGGGTTAGCTGGAGTTTGTTTTCTCTGTGTTCATCCACCAGCGCCTGATATTTTTCCGCCTGACAAGATCGAAACAAATACATTGTCAAGAGGATGTAAACATTTTGACATCCGACAGGTCTTTAGTTTAATACCTCAGTCTTATCTTTGAAGACTTGTTTCTTCTCAGCTGTAGCTGCTTTCTTTCTGTTAAAGTGGAACTGGGTGTCCTCTTTGGCTTTCTGCAGGGCCGCCAGCTTGACATCATACTCAGTGCTCAGCTCTCCGGAGCTGCTGATTCGTTCAAACATCTTTGTTCGCTCTTTGGCATTCATCATGGCAATTGACTCCACAGCGCCCTGAGGATCAGTGTAAGAATAAATATTAACATTATAAATTATCATAAAGACCGATAACCAAATGCTACAGCATTTGTTGACCACTGGAGCACCTGATAGACCAGACAATTCTTCGCTTTCACGACAATGCCAATCTTCTCCAGCTCTCCAGTGTACTTCGCCAAAGTGATCTGTTTACCATTCACACGATACTCAGAAGATTCCCCTATAAAAAATGAATCATACCAACAGAAAACAATTAAATTTGATCTGTCATATATTTTAGCCTGAGCTCAATCACACTCACCTGAAATGCGCCTGCTGAAGATAATTTCTTCATTATTGTCTCCACAGTATATCATGCTCACACTGGCAAAGGTAGACGAGGGTTTGCCGATGTGGGCACCGTGGATGAGATCTCTGGTGTGTTTGACACGAAGATTTACTGCTCTCTCTCCCATCACAAATCCAAGAGCATCCATGACATTAGATTTGCCTTGAAAAAACAAAAAAACAAAAGAAGAATCAATAATTTTAATCAATACTGATGATGCCGCATAAACATTTTAGCATGAAAAACATCTACCCGATTCATAATTTTGCTGCTATTACACTTAAAAAACTGTGGTGGTACCGTGGTACACTGATGGTATGAGAAGATACCAAGGTATTTCTATGGTGTTCGAACAATATTTTACTAGACCAATATACAATACTACATATATCAATAATTGTGCATCTTATATTCCAGATATTTTTTAATAACGGCTTTACAACGCAAAACGACATATTTTGGCGCTGTTAATATTATTAAACTATATTTCATTAAACTCTTTCCCATTCAAGAACCTTAATGTCATTAGATTTGCCAAAATCTATACAAAATAATAACGTAAAAAGACACATAAAATACAACAGAAAAATAGCGACGCCACCTAACGTTAAATAAGTTAACGTTACATTGAACATTTTTCTTTAAAACCGTATGTAGCACGTTAACCACCTAAAAAATGTAGGTTATTTAGCAAAATTACTAATAGGTTATTTAATTTCGCGCTAGCGATATACAATATCGAAACGGATTTATAAGATAAACCAGCAAATTAGCTTAATTAGCAACTTACCTGATCCATTAGTGCCAATTATGCAATTAAACCTTTTAAATGGGCCAATAGTTTGTTTTCCTCGCCAGGACTTGAAATTTTCGACGTCTAATTGTTTTAAGAAACCCATGTTTCATTCGTGGATGAGCCAGATAACTGCTTTACTCAAAAAAAAAAAAAAGCTGCTGACAGAAAAAAGGTGACGGCGGGAAAACTGCGTCATACTGCTGAATCTGCCGATTCAAAAATCACCTCAAAGAAAAAAAAATGAGAGGCACTTAATTCTTCCAAAAATACATATCTATTATTTGTATCAAGTAAAAATATCATAAATATACATCTAGGATTAATTTAGAAAAATATTTAAAGTTTTTTAATCGAATAATTCATAAACGTACATGTATCTTGTCCCAATTACTATCTTGATAACACAATGTATTCAAAAATAAATCATAAAATACGTCTTTGATTTAAAACATACAATAAAATAAAGTAAAAAATAAAATAAAACTATACTGTGATTGAGGCAAAATCGTAAGAAAATAACTGTGAAAGGGCAACATTTTGTCACCATTTAATGGCAAAATGTTTTCATGTTTTTATTCAAAATAACCACTTCAGAAAAGAATGTCTGAGACCTTTATTGAACCCTTTAATACATTTCTCTCAATAAGGGTGATTACGAACATATTCCATAATGTATTTGAGACCAAGCCAGGTCTCCTCTGCAGTGGGGACGATCTGGTTGGCAGGCAGCAGGAAACCGTAGAAGCCTGTATCACGCAACTCAAAGGCATAGGAATATTTGATGCCAATATTGTAGGTCCAATCGATGCTTCCACCACTTGCTTGGTCTGAAATATAACAGGCCAGTATCACAATCAGAAAACAGTCAGAAGCCATATCTTGGTAGTCAAACAGAGCATGCAGTCTACTTACAGATAATTTTGCAGATGCTTCCGACTTGGTATCTGGTGTTATAAAGGGAGGTGAGTTCTTGGATCGCAGCTGTGCCAACAGAATGCTACAATAAATGAAAACAACAATACAAAATATTAACAAGAAAATACAAAAAATATCAATTATATAAGAAAAAACAGATTATAAAAAATTTTAATGGATATATATGAAATTACTTACAAGCTCAGACTTGTCAGGAATGTCTGTGCATGTGTAACCATAGGGATACATTAAGAGTTGGGAGTAAGAGTGCACGGAGATGAAGGATTTGAAATTGCCGTGGCCCATGATGAGGTCCACAACGTTTTTCACTTCGACTTCAGAGTTGGCATGGGGCCCATGGTAAGACTCGGAACAGGGGTCCTTGCTGGCTCCAGGACCTGGGAGAACATGTCTACAGTTACTGTATATGGTGTACTATTGCAACAAGACAATGATGATATCTACATACCACCAAAACCAGCATCCCAGTTCCTGTTGGGATCAACACCACGGCAGGAGGAGCCAGAGTTCACTGAGCGAGTCTTACGCCACATACGGTTCTATATGCAGAGAACATTTTAATGCATATTTGCTTCATGTTTTTAATTTTTGGAACAATAATTATTGTATAAAAGGTCTTAAAAATGTGCATGTCAAGACCTCAGAATTTGGTTTATTTTTTGGTTCCAACCTACTAATCCTTATAAATAAAGGTTAATTTAATGTTTATCTTCAGATTTAAACATCTGCTACTACTAATATTGGGTAGAAAAACATAAAATAAAACTATAAAACTTAAATAAAAAAATAAAACTTATTTAATACATTTTTCTATGGTACACTAATAGTAAAATTATTTAGTCTTTAATACAAGGACAATATAAATTGCATTTATTTAATTTAGCCATAAATTTAGTCATATCAATTACTATTTTTAAAGAATAGTACAAATCCATTTGTTTATATATAAAAAGTATCAGCTATTTTGTGTTAAGTGAAATAAATCTGAAATCAATTGAAATATAAATATATAAAAAAATAAATGAAGAAATTAAAAAATGTTGCCTTGGCTAATCAAATTAATAAAATGATTGACAGAAAACAAAAATTAAAAGTAAATCCGAAATAAACATAAAACTACATAGTAAAATTTATTTAAAATAAAGTAATAAAATGACAAAAATGTATATCGGAATTCAAAACTTCAACAAAATTCAAATGAAAACTGAAAAATAGACAAATAAAAGCCAATTCAAAATCTTAATAAAAACGATAATACTAAAATAATAACACTGCAAGGAGGTCATTGGAATCAAAAAAACCCTGCTCAACAAATCCTCAGACTCCAAAAAATTAGTAACCATTTTGCGAGCTCTGAGTATTTTTCTTTCTCTGAATTGAGAGTCTAAGGCTTTCACGATGGCAGGTGTGATTGCTCAGGAGACTAAAAAAGTTAGTTCAACAGCAGGTGACCTACATTTGTGTGAGTAAAAGCATATCCATCAGGGTTGGTCACAATCATCAAATAAATATCCATTTGACCAAGGAGAGAGGTCACGGAGGGATCAACGCCATAGTCTGAAGCAATCTAAAGCAGAAAAAAAGATGATTATTCCACAAATTTAAAATGATTTTTTTATCATATTTTTTCATTCATCTTACCTTGTTGGCGATCCACACAGCAGAAGCCTGAGTAACCCACTCCCTGGAATGGATTCCAGCATCAACCCAGATCGCTGGTCGACTCACACCACCCGTGCTGAACTGGAATCAGTGCAAATAGATTAACACCTGTGTTCACAATCACATAATCTGTACTGTATCAGACTTTACCTTCAGGGCATACATGGGGCGGTTCTCATAGGAGTTGCCAATGTGCTCTTTAGTGATCAGGTTAGGGTGACTTGCAACAAGCGTGTCCATAAAACTGTATAGCTGAAGTGAATTAAATATTCAGGCATTTGTTCATGTTAGAAAAGCTTATAATCATTCTTATATCATGCAAATTATTTTCTAGTCCATGTACTTACAGTCTCCAGGTCATGATAAGCAGCAAAGTTGAAACTCTTGGTGCTGCGCTCCATCTTTGCATTACTAACCATCTCTGCTTTCTCCTTATCCAAAAGTTCCTGAGACACAGAAAAACCTTGTGTGTTACAGTTATATTTGCGGCATTAACAGCTTATATTCTTGGACAAAATGAAAATTATAAATAGCTTTACCATGTAATTTCTAGTGATACTGATTTGATTGATACATTTTGCACAGGCTGATCATTTCAGTTCATGTTTTTGATTTGTACCTGCACATTGTTGATCATGACAGTGAAAGGGATGTTGTTTTTCTTGAGGAAGTCCTTGACAGCGTACAGACTGGAGTGAGGCACACGGATGTCAACAGGTTGTTCAGTAGAGACGGCATGAGTCCAGAGATCCAGCTGCAGGATCATATATATATATATATATATATATATATATATATATAAACAATAAAAACTGTTGGTGTTCAAGTGAAAACTAAAACATGTCAACAGATATAAAACGGTCATACCCCAGATTCCACGTCCTCTTCCAGCTCCTTCAAAGCATGAATGTGGTCTTCAGATTCGGCATGGATTCTGAGAACTTGGTCTCTATTAAGAAAGAAAATAAGAAATATATAAGGCATATAGTAATAGGTCAATTAAAAAAAGTAAATGAACTTACCCATTAAAGAGCTCCTCACAGTGAACTGCGGCTAGGAGCAAAAAGACTGCTAGATAGAGTCTCATGTTTTCCTGTTCTGGGAATGATCTCTACTGAAGGTCTCTTTCAGGGAGAGCCACTTTTATACACTCAGAGACATATGTTGAGTTCTCATTAATATCAGTGCTGATGCAGGTTGCTATGATTATTAAGCAACAACAAGTGTGTATCTTTTCCAGGTGAACACAGCTGCAAATTTCTCAGGGCTTCTAAAATTAGGTGGAAATTTCATTTCACACAAAAATGTTTTCCATAAACATTTTGTCAGTAAATATAATTGTGAGTAAAGTAAGTAAACCTGAGTGAGTTTGTAAAACAGTGAGTATGGAAAAAATAACTATGGAAGACAATGTATCATTCTTCAATATATACAGTAAAAGAAATTCATACAGGTTTGGAACAATTTAAGGGTGAGTAAATGATGACAATTTTTTCATTTTTGCCTGAACTATCCCTTTAAGTTTGTTCACAAGTGAGTGGTTTTGAAAAAAATAAAAAGTTTGCAAAATTCATGCCATGAAAGTACTTAAAGTACTGCAAGAACCACAAATGCTCAGGCTTTGATCCATCAATTCGTTACAGAATAATGTATAGTATACACCAGATTTTATTTCCTATATATAGTTTGTCCATATGGTTGTCGTCAAAAACCAGGAGGAACCGGATTCAGAATTAGAGAGTATGGGGGAAACAATACTATCATGTTTTAACACTTAAAAACCCTCAAAGAAAGTCAAAACAAAATGTTTGGGTCTTAAAAGTATGTTTTTGTTTTTACTTGTATGTATGTATAATGTCTCCTTTGCATTTTCAAACAATGTTAGCTGTAATTCAGTTGCTAATTGCTTTCCTTTAAAGGGATAGTTCACCAAAAATGAATATTTTGTTACTATTTACTCAGGTCTCAGGCCTCAGGTCGTTCCAAACCTGTATGACTTTTTACCCCTTTTTTCTTTTGAAGAATGAATGTCGTACTGTTTTGTAACAACATGGGTAAGAGTAAATAATGACAGAATTATCATTTTCAGTAAACTATCCCTTTAAGACCAGTATTGGATGGTGCGCCATCAAAACAAAAAATAAGTAGGCCTACTGGTTATACTGTTTGTTAGTCTATTAGAGATTTAGACATCTCAAATAAATCACAGACATTTTATTTTGTTTAAACTGTGCTTAAAACATCAAGACAGTTCATCGGTAAGTAGTCATTCTAAGAGGTGCCAAAAGACTGTTGAGGTGACAAAATGCAAAAGATTTGACCCAAAAATACTGATATTTATTTTAAAAATTAATAAACTGCCATTAAAGTTATTTTATAAACCTGAACACTGACCATCACAAAATGGATCTGAGACATTTGTAAAAAAAAATAAATAAATAAAAAAAAGATAATAAAAAAATTGACTGAAGAAATGGGATTTGGTTGAAGAGTGGGATTTGGGATGTAACAGATCTCTGTCAAAACCGAGTTATTTAGACAACATTGAAGCGTAATATCTAAAACGACACATGTTTTGTAGCATATATCCTCTGGGACCTTTACTGAAGCTGTAGTACAGTACATTTCTCTCAGTAAGGGTGATCACAAACATATTTAATAATGTATCTGAGAGCAAACCACGTCTCCCTTGCAGTGGAAATGATCTGGTCGGCTGGCAGGAGGAATCCATATTTGCCAGTGTCACGCAACTCGAAAGCAAAAGAATATTTGATGCCACGTAGGTAAGCCCAGTCAACACTTGCACCACTAGCTTGATCTGAAATGAAATGTGAATTTTGCAATACTGAGACAATTTTTATTCCTGGAGTGGCAAAAGGTACATCTTTCTATCTTATTTACCCCTAAAGTGGAAATAGTTTATCCAAAATAAAAATTTGCTTCGGAGAAAGCATTACGGACTTTTGGATATTTTGGTCACTTGCCTAATATAGTCACTGAATGCAATTTGTACTAAAATGTATTTAATGTAACTGTTCACTGATTCTCTGAGAAACATCAACTAGTTCTTCTATGGCATCGAAAACATGATGTAAAAACAGATTTTTTGGAATATATATCGTTAAATGTGAAATTCCATGTCTCGTTAAAATATAACCACTTCTACACTCCGCTTACCAATAGTGTGGTAGATGCTGCCAACTTTATAAACGGTGCCATGCCAGGAATTAAGGTCTTTGCTTGCCTTTGTGGCCACATCATGCTAGAAAAAAAACACAAAAAATATCAATGTGAGATCATAAAACAGACAAGATTCAGAAGACGACCAGACAGGTTTATGGGAGTAGATTTTTTTTTTTACCAGTTCTGCCCAGTCAGGAGCATCTATGCCAATGTAGGCATACGGATACATTAAGAGCTGCATGTAAGAGTGAAGGGTCATGAAGGATTTGAAGTTGCCGTGGTTCATGATGAATTTTGCAATGTTTTTCACTTCAATCTCAGATTGAGCAGAAGGACCACGGTAGTCTTCAGTGCAGGGGTCATCGCTTGCTCCAGGACCTGGAGAAAATGTAGACACATTTAATAAAGTAAAAAGTCATTGGGATCTGTTGCAACAAGAGAAAACAAAAATATGAATGTACCACCAAATTCAGCATCCCAGTTTCTGTTGAGGTCCACACCGTAGCATTTAGGGTTAGAGGTCACAGACCGACTCTTACGCCAGAAACGGTAAAGTGGCTGAGGTAATGTTAATTAGTAATATTCCTTATCAATATATGCAATATTCAAAGCTTATAAAATGGGCAAACCAGCAAATTGCTGCTTACACTGGAAGAGCGGTGAGTGAAGAAATATCCATCAGGATTGGCCACAATCATCAAGTAAATATCCATTTTACTAAGGATACTGGGCACAGGGGCACGGTTTTCCTTAAAGTCTGTGGCAATCTACAGAGTCAAAAAGTTCAGAATGTTAAAGATAACTGTGTTATGTAGACTTTTATTCAATCGCCTCAGAGGAACTATTTTTCTTCTTTCAGATTTGGCTAAATTTGTAATATTCTTGAGACTATTTAACTTGTTACTCTGTACTTGACTTGTCAGCACATTGGCCCAATGTTTAAACACTAAACAGTCATGTTTTAAAAAATTTTTTTTTTTTAAGTCAAGCTAAGACAAGAATGCTACTATAAACTAGTTTCAGAGTTCATTGCTCCTGCACAAGCTCCCTTTGCTTAAAATAAATGAATAAAAACAATCTCTAAGCATCCATTTTTAATAAATAAGGAACATTTTCACAATAACTGGCATCTTAAACAGGAATTTTTTTTTTTTAAATTAGAGTTAATGTGCAATAGCATGTGATCTACAAAACTAAATGTGCTGGCAGATATCATCTTTCCCATCAGAAAAGAAAAATATATTCTTACATTCTTATATTTACCACAATAGTTTTACAAAACAAGAAAACAGCTCTGAATGTACTATGACATTTAGACTGAAACAAACACTAAAGATATAATTCTCCAACAATCTCCCTCACCCTGTCAGCAAGCCACACTGCAGTAGCATGAGAAACCCACTCCCTCGCATGGATTCCAGCATCAATCCAGATTGCAGGTCTTTTCTCTCCACCAGTGCTGAACTGGATGCATTGGAAATATACAAAAAAACAGGTAGTGATACACAGATATCAGTGTGTAATCTGAGTTTATAAGCATATGATTTGTTTACCTTCAAGACATACATGGGACGCTCCTCATAAGTGATGCCAATATTCACTTTAGTGATCAGGTTAGAGTGACTTGCTACAAGGGTGTCCATAAAATTGTAAATCTGAAAGGAGTAATTTTTAAAAATCAGATGTTTTCTTAAGGTTAGAAATATGGTTGTGCATGTTTTGTTATGTACTTACAGTCTCCAGGTCATGATAAGCAGCAAAGTTGAAAGTTTTTGTCTTGCTTTCCATTTCTGCATTGCGAACCATTTCATCTCTCTCTCTGACCAAATGTTCCTGAGACACAGAAAAAGTTGTGTATTACTGAAAAATCACTATTCAAACTATTAAAATTTATAGAAGTATAATCAATGGTTGACATTCTTCTACAAATTGTGTAGTTTATTAATGTTATCTTTTGTAAATAACTTACCTGCACATTGTTGATCATGACAGTGAAAGGGATGTTGTTTTTCTTGAGGAAGTCCTTGACAGCGTACAGACTGGAGTGAGGCACTCGGATGTCAACAGGTCGTTCAGTAGAGACGGCATGAGTCCAGAAATCCAGCTATAGGATCATATAATACATATTATCCACAATCTGAGAGATTTCAATGTCATATAACACATATATGATCAAACGAAAGTTAAAGTATGTCAGCAGGGATTTATTAGATACCCCAGAATCCACATCTCTTTCCAGCTTCTTCAAGATCTGAATGTGGTCTTCAGATTTTGCATGGATTCTGAGAACTTGGTCTCTATTATGAAAGAAAAAAAGACAATTAGACATTATGAACAAGAAACAAGGCTGGTATGGTAATAAGTCATAAAAGAAGGAAATGTATCTGAACTTACCCATTAAAGAGCTCCTCGCAGTAAACTGCTGCCAAGAGCACAAAGACTGCTAGATAGAGTCTCATGTTCTCCTGTTCTGGCAATGATCTCTACTGTAGGTCTCTTTCACGTAGAGCAGCTCTTATATACTCAGAAACCGTTGAAGTTTTATCCTTTTATGGCTCTTCTAACCATACGATGACTTGCATACTTAAGTGACACCCTTGAACTTCCTTCAGTATATTCAGAGAACTGCTCTAGGTCTAGGGCTGAGTTGTAAAGTCAACTGAAAAGTGTGAAGCCACAGGTTTTTCCCTTTTCTGTCATGCATTGGTATATTTATGTTTGCTAGTTGGTCAAGAGGAAATGTACACTTGGATCCTTTCCCTATAGGGATGGATCTTTTAGATCAGGTGACATGGAAATCGCCAATTCCATGACAAATGAGGGATGGACCACAAATACATGAAAGAGAATCATTTATTAAATGGAAAGATATAAAAACAAAAGTTTGAACTGTGAATAAAGATAAAGGACTGTCAAAATTGAATCAAGGCATTTTGGACAATGCTGAAGCGCAATAGATCAAATTACACATGCTTTATAGCATTCTCTGTGACCTTTATTGAAGCTTCATTACATTTCTCTCAGTAAGGGTGATCACAAACATATTGCATAATGTATCTGAGAGCATACCACGTCTCTCTTGCAGTGGAGACGATCTGGTCGGCAGGCAGGAGGAATCCATATTTGCCAGTGTCACGCAACTCGAAAGCAAAAGAATATTTGATGCCACGTTGGTAAGCCCAGTCAACACTTGCACCACTAGCTGGTTCTGAAAAGAAACATGCATTTTCTTTGTTTAAAACTCTTCAGTCTTTTCTAATGTGCAAACTGACCTTTCAAATCAACACATCGTCACATTTTAATGTTTGCGTGAACTCTTCTGTTTAGGTACATATTAGTACTTTTTGAAAGGGTACCGCCAACTTTTGAACCACTTTTTCTGAGCGTGAATATACTTTTCTTGTTGTTTTGCATGGACAAAGTTTCAAGATCTTGAATATTCTTCAGTAAGTATTATAATAAATGCACATGAACAATACTTTTCTGTTATATATTGGCAAATAAATTTAAAACCAAAGTGGAAAACAGGCTGTAGCTATATAGAGTTTGAATGAGAAAAGACAAATGGATTATAAATCATGATTATGACAAATCTTGCCAAATATGGTCACTGAACACAATTTGTACTAAAATGTATTCAGTGTAATTTAAACCAGTGACAAAGCCATGCATAGCTTAGAACACAGACAAATAAAAATAAAGGTTCTTCACTGCCATCAATAGTTCTGTGAAGAGCCTTTAACATCAATGGAACCTTTTAAAGATTATTTAGAACTATAATGATTGTTTAGATTATTAAAATCTCTAAAAAAAAGAAAGAAAAAGATTAACACACTTTTTGTAGTCTATACTTTTAAATATGATATTCCATGTCTTGGTAAGTGGTAAAAATAGATCCACTTCCACAATCCACTCACCAATAATGTGGTAGATGCTTCCAACTTTATAAACGGTCCCATGCCAGGAATTGAGGGCTTTGCTTGCCTGTAAGGCCACATCATGCTAGAAAAAAAACACACACACAAAATACCACTGTGAGATCATAAAACAGACAAGATTCAGAAAACCAAGGAGGTTTATGGAAGTAGATTTTCTTACCAGCTCAGTCCGGTCAGGAGCATCTGTGCCGATGTAGCCATACGGATACATTAAGAGCTGCATGTAAGAGTGGAGGGTCATGAAGGATTTGAAGTTGCCGTGGTTCATGATGAATTGTGCAATGTTTTTCACTTCAATCTCAGATTGAGCAGAAGGACCGCGGTAGTCTTCAGCGCAGGGGTCATCGCTTGCTCCAGGACCTGGAGAAAATGTAGACACATTTAATAAAGTAAAAAGTCACTGGGATCTGTTGCAACAAGAGAAAACAAAAATATGAATGTACCACCAAATTCAGCATCCCAGTTTCTGTTGAGGTCAACACCATAGCATTTAGGGTTAGAGGTCACAGACCGACTCTTACGCCAGAAACGGTAAAGGTCCTAATGAAATGTTAATTAGCAATATATGCAAATACAAAAGCTTATAAAATGCTTCTTAATATTTATTTGTGCTTTGGGCAAACCAGTGAATGGCTGCTTACATTGGGAGAGTAGTGACTGAAGAAATATCCATCAGGGTTGGCCACAATCATCAAGTAAATATCCATGTTACTAAGGATACTGGGCACAGGGGCACGGTTTTCCTTAAAGTCTGTGGCAATCTACAGAGTCAAAAAGTTCAGAATGTTAAAAAGACTAAAAATAATAATAATAATAATAATAATAAAATAAAAAATGTACATAAAAAAAAAAATAATAATAATAAATCATTGCGGCTGCAGATGAGCTGTCATTCTGGAAAATTGAAAAATAAATATTAAATAATAAAAGATCTTGTTACTACACATACCATTAAAATGAAAAAATAAAATTAAATAAAATCTTGCTAAAAAGTTCATTGCAGCTGCAGATGAGCTCTCTTTCTGGAAAACTGAAAAATAAATAAATATTAAATAATAAAAGATCTTGTTACTGCACATACCATTAAAATCAAAAAATAAAATTAAATAAAATCTTGCTAAAAATAATCTTTAAGCATCCATTTATTAATAGACCTTTCACCTGACAGTTGGCATCTTAAACAGGGTAGCTGATTTTTTTTTTTTTAAATGGAGCTCCTGTGTAATAGCAAGTGAACTACAAAAACTAAATGTACTGGCAGATATCATTTTAAAAAACAAGAAAACAGCTCTGAATGTACTATGACATTTAGACTGAAACAAACACTAAAGATATAATTCTCCAACAATCTCCCTCACCCTGTCAGCAAGCCACACTGCAGTAGCATGAGAAACCCACTCCCTCGCATGCATTCCAGCATCAATCCAGATTGCAGGTCTTTTCTCTCCACCAGTGCTGAACTGGATGCATTGGAAATATACAAAAAAAAAAACAGGTAGTGATACACAGATATCAGTGTGTAATCAGAGTTTATAAGCATATGATTTGTTTACCTTCAAGACATACA
>SCHK01444752.1:0-11073 GCA_004124795.1 Poropuntius huangchuchieni
ATAAAACTGTTTAAGCTACTGGTTATATAATAAATAATTACTTGTCCTACAAATAGGATTATAGCTTATTTAAACCCTAAATTTGACATCTCGTTTATTATAATGACTGCACAACCCTTCTCTGTTTCACTACTTATGATTGACATGTATGCACACGCTTAAAGTATTTCAAGTTTAACAACAGCACAAACATTTAAATACACACTTCATGTAAGGGCGTGCCTTCTGCAAACCTAAAATGTTCGGATAATAAAAATACAACAGTAAAATATAAGTGATGTCCTGGCGAAAAGTGATAGCTTGACAAAGGTCAATTGCTGGCAATTTAAACTCTTTGCATTTGAAAATGCAAGTTTTTCCTTCTTTACATGTGCGCCGTGACCTGCACTTTCTTATTTAAGGTGTGTGTTTACTTTTACTACATTAATGCCCTGATGAAATACATCTTAAAAGCATTGAACAGCACCAGCACTCTGAAGCAACGACCGCATGAAATGACATGCCCGTGACCTAGAATAGAAATAGAAATAGAAATAACATTTCCTGCTAAATGACTTTAGTAACGAAGACAAAACCTAAAAAAAGAGCAGTTTTAGTTTTTAAATAAATCACTATTTTCATTAATAGTTATCAATTTTATCTATTAGCTGTTGCAGCTCTAAATCACACTAAGAAAAACCATCTGGCTCAGTGTCCAAATAAAAGGTCACAACCACCAGTAATGCTCCCTCCAGCTGGGACTATCAGCATTGGAACAGACATCACAACTTTCCAACTCGTTATTTCTTAAGGTCAAACTGAAAGCAGTGCAGTCCACTCTAAACTCTGCCACTGTTCTTTCTTCCTTTAGAAGAAAAGAAACTCAGCCATATTTGGTCATCCTGTCTGCAGAGGAAGCCAACTACACTTTTAAAACAGAACAGACCTTAAAATACCATTTGAACAACATCTGCGGCAACAACTGACTAACCTTCATTTTCTTTTCAGTTATAGCCAATATTTATACACATCATCATAGACAAAGCTTAAAATTCTTTGCAAATATTTGTATTGTATAAATCTGTTATATAAAAAGTAAAATATACCTTTAAATAAAAGTCAGATCTGGATGAATATAAATGAATATTTGCATGTGCAAAACTAATTATTTTTCTGTAACAAAGTAACACAACATGGTTTGAACCCCTTGCCAAACTTTCACATCTGGTACTACATTCCACTCCACTCACAAGTGGAGTAAATCTCATAAGATTGTATGTTGTTTAGGATGTATATTGCTACATTCATCACATGCTCTAAAAAAGGCAATTTACAGCAATGCTGCTGCACACATACACAAAAAATTAAAATTTGGTGAGTCAGTACTAATAAATAAACAACAAAACTCACAAAAAATCCGTCCACATTTGAACATTTACACCGCGTCCTAACTACACACGATGCGACACCGGAACACGTAATAAAAGGTATCTTTTCCATGTTAATCAGAGTTTTTTGTCCTAACTAGCCCCGACAGCTACACGCGAAATTTCTAATTTAGAAACCGTGTCTATTTGGAACAACAACATACAACTATATGACAGCAGATAATCTCAGGTTGATTCAAAGTTAAATGTGTCTAATATGAGTTTAAATATCATTTTGCGTGACCTTCTAGCCATACTGAAAGCAACAACATAGTTTACCTCAGATCTTGAAAACAATTAAAAGCAAATATGTACGTTAAAACGGTGAACTCACTGCGAACCAACGAGTGTATTCCAAAACAAAGATGATATCAGTCACTCTTTAATAGCTTTAATATTTATGAATTAGATTATAAACCTATCCATTTCGTTGCGAGTGCAGTGCGCTTCCAGAGAGAGCCCGCCCACACACGCTTCTGATTGGCTGTGATATTTTATTGATTCTGTTGCATCGCATTTGGTGTGGACACCCAAATTCCTTGTCGCTAGAATCTTGTCGCGTCGCATGTAGTTAGGACACGGTGTTACATGTCATGTTTTATAAGCCTATTATAGAGATATAAGATCATGTACTCCTAAATAACAGGCTGGTTATTGTATTTGCTGATATTGGAGGGTAATGCATAAAATATAAAGCACTTACTGTGGTCCAAAATCCAGTGTGGGCGGCTGAAACAGGAGCTGTCTCCCACTCTCCTGCACATAAAACGAGGAGCTGAGGAGAAAAGAGAATTACATGTGAATGTCAGGCAGACTGACGCTTTTTACATGAAAAAGTGCTTTAAAAATACTAAGCAAGAGAATCAAAACCATAAGAGTGTTTTTGCTCCTCTCTGGGGAAGAAGGGAAACTTTGCATGATGTGCTGGATAAGTGTATACACATGAACAAATCAAAACATATGACTACTGTGAAGTACTATGCAACAAAGCATTTTGAACTCCATTTGAGTTAGCTAAAGAGCTCTTAAATCTGCATTAAAAACTAATTTTGTTGTTCTGTGCCTGGACTTTGCCCTGAGATGACATTTCACTTGTTTGAAAAGGCAAAAGGAACTTGCTTTATCACACAATGTCATCTTTTCACATGCATGAACGTTAAAAAACCACAAACAGAGCAGGTTTGTTGGCAGTCTTTAAGGAATGACTTCATTGTTTTTGAGAGCCACAAGCATAATACACTTGAGATACATGAGAATGTTATGTGATTTTATTTGAACATTAGAAACAGACTGAGAAAAGCTAACTCAAACTCAACTAAAACAACTAACTGAACAAAAACACCACCTAAGCTAGAAGTAAGGTTGCAAAATTTAGATACTGAAACCCTGTAACAAACACCATAAGTGTGCAAAATGGTAACAGGAAACTAAAAACAACAGGAAGTTAAAGTGGGCAGCAGGGCAAAGCAGACCAAATTATAAACACCTCATTTTATACTCTCCTAATGCTTAATAAACTATTAAGCTATTAAGTTGTTCTAAAGTTTTCTTTTTGAATTTTGAGATGAATAAGCTCAAAACTAGCCTAGATTGCCATTTGCTGTTTAAAACTAAGAATGTTGTGAAGCATGATGTTGTGAGAAAAGTGTATTACTTCTCACGTGAGCTTTAGAACACATTTACTCCAAACTTCACAACATGAACCTATATATGACAGTTGGTCATCCTCTTAAAAAGTTTAAACCGTTAGTATTTCTCTCTCACACACCTATCATTTCACAACAAAAAACATTCCACTTTAGACAACATTCATCAACAAGGGTTATATAGGGATTATTTAAAAAAAAAAATTGTAAAAAAAATATATATATATATATTATATAGTTTGTGTTCCACAGAAGAAGGTCAGGTACAAATCTTGGACGAAATGCAAATTAATGTAATTTGTTTTAACTGAATATGCTATTAAAGTTCTAGAAGGGTTCCAGCGAGTAGAAGAGACCATCAGTTGATTCGTGGGGAAATCCTTCCTCTCTAAACACTGTCAGTAGCTTGTCCAGGCTTTCAACAGCTAGGACCTCTGACATGAAGACACATTTCAGTGGGCTTCATAACTGATTACCAACAGAAAGAGGAGAGCTTGAGGTATGAATCACTTCTGTAACAGTTCCAGGAAAGAATATATGAAACAAACCAACTATGAATTCTATGAACACATCTAAGCCTCAGAGAACATGTTTATAGCTTTCAACAGCTTTCAGAGTTCTCCATAAAAGGGAAATGAACAAAGTAGACTGAACATAGGGAAGCTGGAAGAGCATCAAATAGGGACTGTCTTTCAAAAAGAAAAAAAAAAAAAAAAAAGAAAATGGTTACAGGTTTCTGTCTGGCCATTATCACGGTAAAACAAGTTATTCATGTTGTTCAACTTCATGGCAGTCACCCCAATTTAAATTCTGGACTACACAGAATTCAAGTCCCTCGGTCAACTATCACTGAGAGAGTTTATAAAAAGACACGGGGTAGATTTGATACCAGGTCCAAAAGTTCAACAGCCGGCTATGTTATCAAATGGCTGCTGGTAGGTGGTGAGCACAGTAATAGAAGTTCCAGAACATCCAATTATTCGGTCAAAAATGATAACAAAAGAACAAAGTGTTAATATACAGTATACCTAGAGGTAAAACAGAATCACTGTGTACTGGCTCCAAGAGGTAAAGAATCAGGGAATAGCATGGCGTCTTTCTTTCACCTGTATTGGTGTGAGTGGGAGCAATGTCTGAAGAACGCTGAATCACTGAACTGCATGAAGATCATATTATCAACTATCACATTAAAAAAAATCAAGACACCTGTGGGTATACATCCTGTCTATGCTGAAACAGGAATTACAGGGTAAGAGTTTCAGGTGAGCTTATTTTTTTGTAGTTATTTTTTCGTTATTAGTCATGCCACTCTGTTATGGTTGGGAACTGAGAACCGGTTATTATAATAATTCCAAATAATACATTAACTGTTCTCGCAAAATATGAATGAGACACTGAGTGCAACCAATTAAGTATGAACTTACTATTTTTAAGCAAAGCTCACACTGTGTGACTTTGGCCACAATGTGGTCATCTGAGACAATTTTTAAAATCCTAAAAGATTCCTATAATCCTAGGCTAAAATCTGTTGTCTTAGAGCTTGCAGTCACTGAACATGTATGGGTTGATAATGTAAAACTCTGGACAAGTTTTCTTGCATGTACCCGTTTTTATTGCGACTTGACTGTCGTACAGTCTGACATTAATGACAGCTGAGATCCCACAGTGTGACATGATCGTCATGTTCGTGCAGTCTGACAAGCAACAATCGTAAAGGACTATAAAAACAAAATTGCACAGTGTGAGCTCGGCTTTAGTGAATCAAACACATACAGTTTACAACTTTGTTGCATTTATGCTTTCAAGATTTTACTTGACGTTGTTACTAGCTGGTTGTTTATATGATAACATGTAATTAAGATACTTTTTAAACACTTTTTAAATGTTTTAAAAAGAAGTATTTTTTGCTTATCACTCTGCATTTATTTGGTCAAAAATACAGTAAAAACAATAATACTTTAAAACATTATTACAATTTAAAACACCTGTTTCTAATTAATTACAATGTAATTTATTCAAAGCCAACTATTGCTCCAGTCTTCGGTGTAACTTAATTCTATAGAAATCATTCTAATTATTTGGAGGTGGTGAGCAAGAAACATTTATTATTATTAATGTTGAAAACAGTTGTGCTGGGTTTTTAAAATATATATTTTTAAGTAAACTGGACTTATACATTTGAACTGTAGTGAATGCCAGAAAAAACTACATGAAATGTTACCACACTTTAGTACTTCTTAAATGACAGAGTAAAACAAAATTAGGTTTACAACCTTTTCTTGAAAGCTAACCATTGACATTTCTCACACTACGCATCACTTTGCTGGCAGAAGCATCACTTCCCATCACAGAAGAAAAAAAATACTGCTGTTTGAAATGGGGTGTAGTGTTCATTTCCTGTGTGTACTGAAACAGGAAGTTGTAGGTAATTTGAATAATGCAGGGGTTAGAAGTGTAGAAATGACACTTAGTAGCTGATCTGAGTTCAGCTTCATGTTTCAATGTTTAAGCCATTTGTACTGAACACCAGTGTGCATATTATGGAGTGGAGTCTGATGATGAGTGGAGGGAGGAGCCAACACACTCACCACATTCAAAGAGTATGCAAAAACAAAAAAAACACATGAAGTAGGATTTTCAAACACTCAGATATCAATGTCAAAGTTACCCAATGCATTATTCACCCTAACCTGTATGAATTTCCTTACATTTGCTAAACACAAAAGAGGATATTTTGAAGAACATGGGTAATCAGACGGTTGATGGTTCCCTTTATTATTTTTCATGTTCAAAATATCTTGTTTTGTGTTCAGCAGAAGAAAGAAATTTATACAGGTTTGGAACAACTTTTGAGTGACTAAATGGTAACAATTTTTGTTTTTGGTTAAACTATTCTCTTAAGCAAAAAGAAAAACACTGTTCTATTAACACTGAGTGGACTCCTCTGAACATCCTCCTTGTTTTGGATGCTTTGCAAGTAAAATGGATTCTTGACTTTGTCTTGATGCTTCAGCAGCGTGTTTTTGGTTATTCGTTGTCCCGTGAAGAGCAGACATAAGGGCCTGCTGGTATTTTTATATACACTGTTGTCCAGGGAGCAACTGTTAATGTCTTCAAGTAATATTCAGGGGTAGATGCATCTTATGCTCTGATTAAGTGTGTGATTACTCAATTCGTCAACAATTTCAAGGGAAGCAATACATTTTAACCAAAATTCAGCAAATAGAACAAGACAGCCTTCCACCAATCAAATAACAGATGGCAAAATCCATCAATGAACAAAATGAAAATGATCAGCTCTGTTTTCATTAGATCTAATTTAGATTTAGCACGGCTTTGTGACAGGTGACCATGGTTACTGGTTACTTCACAACAGTGGGTCACATGACAGATGCAATAAACACACAAGCAATAAACGTGTTGCCATTAATTGGCATCAACGTGACACATTGTGGTTGCCAAAACAAACACAGAAACACAATCACCCTTCTACATTTCAACCAAGAAAAAAGAAAAGCACAATAAGCCCATGGTGTGGAATGGCAAACTTGTTTTGACAATTTTTGTTGTTCTTTTTCCAGTAAAATACTCATCCACAATAACACAAGTACATCGCCCTAAATATTAGTGTGCAAGATCTATAGAAGAAACATTGTGGAATGTTTTGGGCTTAATGGAATGTAGTTGATGCCAGAGCTGAAGCTATTTGTGGTGTTGGCAGAGGGCAGGGGAAGAGATGAGAGGGCGTAGCACAGCAGGAGGTGTGAAAATTAGCACTAGCGACCAGAGAGAGAGAGAGGACTGCAGAACATACTATACAGTACGGCTATCTTTAAATTGCCACTTCAGGAAGCTATTATACCACATTCACAGATGAGAGTCCACTCAGTGTCAGTGAGACAGACAGTGACATCCTTCGTTGCAAAATTTTAATTGTTCACTGAAACCCAAAAAATTGGTGCTATTAAATTCCACTTATAAATTGGCAAAAAGTACTTTAACAATCTTTATTGTATTTACAACTGTACTCTGTCTCCAGTACACTGAGGAACAATCCAAGATCCAACAATTCAAGCAAACGGGGCCAAATTTTGGAGGGTTTAAAGTTGTGACAGATCTTTTCCTTAATATTGTGATGTACATCCAAGTGTACATACACGTCAGTTGTTTGTTGGATTTTGTGATATGGACCCAACAATGGAGCCCAGAATCTGTCATTTTATGATATTTTGATTGACCATCACAAAGTCAAGAAATGTGTGCACAGAAAAAAAATGTTAGGTCACAATAAATTACAATAAGACATTTTAATTCATGCCAACCTTAAAAGCAGAAACGTAAAACTTACTAACATTAGTTGTTCTGTTGCATTTTATTTGAGCTCAACAACTGTTCTATTGTAGGTATTTGTTGTTGCAGCCATGATCAGATATTGTGATTTTGAGGGTTTAGGGAGGAGCTACTCAAGGTAGGCATGATACAACACTAGTATAGAAATATTCCAGGACATATTTTAAATCAAGTTCTTCTAAGTTCCCCATCAGGCACCTACAACTCAGGATGTGCATGAGCAACCGACTGAGGTTGGGCACAAACTTGGCAATCTTATTTTTATTGTTTCTTTTTTTTAATGCATATCACTCATTTTATGATTTTTTTCTTTCTTTCTTTATAGATAAATTGACTGAAAGTTCTCATAAAACCCTTTCACTACATTTAAACATTAACAACACAGGCCATGAAGAGCAGTCACTGCAGTACAGTGCATTGTGACATCACTTCCCCCCAACCGTTTTATGCAATACAGAAAAAATGTTCTCATATGAGCTGGCCTTTACTTGTGTGATAAACATGGTGAAACATCCTGAAAGCACTGCAAGAAGTGCTAAAATGTTCTAAGATTTAAAAAAAAACAAAAAAAAAACAAAGTGGACAAACAGTGTAAACGCAATCAAGAGGGGTTTACAATTAGGCAAGAGTATGTTACACTAAATGAAAACAACAAAACTTCTAATGTCTCTACTTCAGTGTGAACGTATACTTGAGAATATTACAAATCATGATGTGGATCTGTTCACTTGAATGCAAAAACCCTGATTAAATGTTTACATGACT
Source organism: Poropuntius huangchuchieni (assembly GCA_004124795.1). NCBI lineage: Eukaryota > Metazoa > Chordata > Actinopteri > Cypriniformes > Cyprinidae > Poropuntius > Poropuntius huangchuchieni. The sequence continues at coordinate 8,168 of SCHK01444752.1, forward strand.
TGCAAAACATTGCTTCCTGAAATTCTCTGACAAAACTGCCGACATTTTTGTATTAATCTGTTAATCTACAATCTGTAAATGGACATTACTGGTACTGTGAGATTTCCGTATCTCACAAATAGTTTGAATCATTATTTCATAGACTTTATTTGTACAGAAACAGGCTTTTTACAAAACACGTTTTACACATAATAAATTATCAGATCCAAAAGTACAGAACAACTGGCAAGTTCTGGGAATCTAAATTGTAAAATTAAGCTAATAATGTGTTTTAAAATCATTTAAAAATAATGAAATATTAAATTGATACAATATTTATATTCTTCTCTATTTTAGGAGTAATCAGGTATATCCAAAACATGAAATACTAAATGTTTTAATACAGATTTATGTAATCCAAACATTTAGATGACAAAAATAAATAAATAAAAACACTTACATAAAGCAGTTTTTATTTAATCTAGCAAAGTTTCTTTTATTTCCTTATCTTTATTTTGATAATGACAACACAACAGATTTAAGCGTTCTGTTGGAGAAAAAAAACAATGTACAAAGTTAAGAAAGTTTAAGGCAACCAGCTTCAGCAGATTTTTTTATATTCTCAACTTGTTTTTGTAGGAGATTTTTGAGTTTTCGCAACTTTTTGTTGTATACTGAAACTGAAAACAAGTTGAGAAAATCTGCTGAAGCTGGTTGCCTTAAACTTTTAAGTTCTCAACTTGTATTTTTTATTTATTTTTTTTTACAGTGTGCACAGCTCTAGCAAAAGAATGACACAATTCTGACATAAAAAGAGATCTCTAAAAGTATGTTGCAAATCCTATGCTTTATAACCACATACACAAAGCTTGATATGAAGTTTTTCTTCCCCCAGAAATGACTTCATTATATTTTATAAAGACATAAAACCATCCATGAATAATTTACAGCTACTCAAATCAATGTGTCCTCTAATGACCTCAGACAACTGCATAACACATTCTCTTTGCTCTGCATGCTGTAAGACAGTCAATAATCTCCAATACACAGACAGATGCCATCACAGCCACCCTGCCAATAGACGCACAAACACAAGGCCAAAGTTCAAAGAGCAAACTCTGAACACCAGCAGTATTATTAATGGCATTCCAACAGTGGACCACAAACACATGCATGTGGAATTTTTACTTAAAAACACAAATAGGCTAATAATAAGAAAAATATTGAATATGGTCTCTCCCAGGTGTTTATTACGAAGCAAGCAATAATAATAGTATAATAATTGAATGTAATAAATAACAGGCCCTTGTATCCTGGATGCACCCTAGCTCTCTGCCCCATCTATGCACATTCTGTTGCTTAACACTGCATTACTGCTATCATAAGTCCAAAGCCCTGACAAGCTCAATTCCTGCTGACGTTAAAACCCCATGAGCCAATTTCCAGAGAGTTATACATTACAAGATAGCCTCCACATGACCTCTGTGTTTAAGGTGTACATTTTTCTGGTTTTGGACAGATCAATGTAAAAGATTTAGAAACAGAGTTGAAGTCTACAGCAGTTTTTTTTTTCTAATCCACAAGCAGTATGGTCAAAAAATTCAGGCTTTCATTTCTCTATTCGGGAGCCCAAGACAACCCACACTGGTGCTTTTCTGCTCTCCTGTAAAAGAAAGCTATACAGTGCTTCCATGAATTCACCAAAAGCGTGCTATATGTATAGCACGAGGAACTGTACAGAACAGAAAACAGCCTGCAGAATTAAAATCTCTTTATTAAGTGTTTATTAAATATCTTGGCTAACCTGATAATGCTGATAAAGTCTCCAATAAGTGCGAGTCTGTTGAACAAATTAAAAACTAAATACATATTAAATATATTGTATAAACAAATATACAATAAATATCATTTTTAGATTGTATTATTATATATTAGTTCTTAGCCATAACAAAATGTTATTATATAACTACATGAGTAGTATGACTATGTTTACAGGTTGCTTGACAGATTTTTATCCAAATTTGGTCATTTCTGCTAATTCAAAAACTCACTGTGGACCAATCAGAGTGCAGGTGTCACCTCTGCTTCCTTGTTTTTGAAGCTCACGGTCACCCTCAGCTTCATTTAAAAGTGCAATGTTGCCATATAAAATGGAGCAAAAAATGATTTAAAAATAAAGCATAATTGAGTCTGACACAAAACAGTATTTTTTAAGATGCCACTATTTTCTGCATTGAATGTTTTTATATTAACTCAACATCCATGTAACTGCTCTTTGCTGTAGATACAGGAAGTGGGTCTTGTTGGCTGCTTCTAACACAGCAGCATCATTGTGCTTGGTGATAGTCTCTGATTAAGACTTAACCACAGAGCATGCTGCTACCCAGAGTCATGTCAAAACAATGAAAAGACAATGTGAACCATGAAACATCTGCTATGAGCAGATAGCAGAATGAGATTTAGTGAGAGTTAGTGACGGGTCGTCTGAGAGGATGTGGCAGAGAGGCAATGAAGAGAAAGTAAGAAAGTTACAGTTACTAAGAGAGTGTGAACGAAATTTGCATGCACACACGAGTCACAGATGATTTTTTGGAATATGACAAAACAAATATTTCACAGTTAAATGTGACAATAACTCTCTCTCAACTGGCTTTGCTCAAGAGTGCACAATTTATTTATTTTTTATGCATTTACCAATTAATGAAGTCAATACATTCTTCTCCTGCAGAATTCAAACAACCAATATATGAATCACTCATATGCTCTAATTGCTTTTAATGAAAGTCAACTGCAGAGTAAGTGAATGAAACAGTAATCCTCAACAACAGCCAAATTTCCAGCCTTTTCTATTTTGGGTCAATGTCTGTAAAAGTGACAATGTAGTAGACACATGAGATAAAATGCTACTTCATTTGCAAGTTGTTGAG
>SCHK01444766.1:2140-15313 GCA_004124795.1 Poropuntius huangchuchieni
GGGGGAGGGTATATTGAGTTATACTGAATATTGAGAGGTTTTTCTCTATTAGGTGAACTCTTATTAAGCACTTTACTGCTGTGGGTTAATTAATAAATTCCTAAGCACAGGTAAATGTAATTGTGTGTATTACCTGAGGGCAGCAGCATGATAGGTGTCCACATAGTCTGAGATGAAGAGCTCTCTGCTCTTAACCACGGGATCAGTAATAACCAGCTCGCGACCAGAGTCTGGAGAAAGAGACAGAAAGCAGACACAGAGCGTGAGAGGCATCCAGACTGCCGCTAATAAAAACGTGCACACATAATAAACGCAGGCGAGACACAAAAGAAACCAGACAGATGCACAGACACTCTCACGGCTTATGAAATATGACTGTTATAGACCTATACCACAATGAAAGTAACAGTAAGGCAGCTCTTGGAAATGGACAACAGGATGAGAAATCAATTCAATTAAATAAAACATTTAATGCAAATGCACAAGCTGCATGAAATACTAAACTGTATTTTTATGCTGAAGCTTTTATTAAGCAAATATTTCAATCCACACAGACAGTATTAGATGAACATTTGTCTTCAGATGGTATTAGCACAAATAACAAGGGCCGCCATGTCAGAGCAGTCAGTGGTGCAGCAGGTGGTGGCTGCTGCTCTCCAGCAGGCTGGCAGAAACGCAAGGCTTCTTAATGCTTTATTAGAGTGCAGTGTGAATCAAAGTGCCAAAGCCCTGGCCGGGCAGAGCCCCCCGGCCTGTTATTACTGCCTGATGTGTGTATCAAGCTCAGATTTGCTGCTGATAGTCAGGAGAATGAGAGCTCCGAGGGCACATTACACTGAAAGTTATTTGCACTTCACGGCCCCGCTGTCGCTCTTGAGGGAGCGTTACCAGGGAAACAAGGGCAAGAGGGTGGTATTTTTTTTTTCCAGAATCCACATTTATTTGAGATGCCGTTCTCTATGAAACCTCACAAACCAATAACCAGGGGTGGTTACATAAATGATGGCGGACGAGAAGGACCCTTCAAATGAAGTTCTGTGTTTTTCCAACCATCACACACACACACACGTACCGTTCTCATTGTTGCGGTCCTGCACCAGGTGCTGGTAGACGGAGTCAGGTACCTCAGACTGACGGTAGTACCATTTCACATTCATTAACAGATGGTCCCGTTTACTCTGAAAGAGAAAAATAAACATTCGTTAAAATAAATAGACACGGTTTGTTTGTTAACAGCGTCGCAAATTGAGCTCTTGGCAAATGTGAGCTGGTGCCACAACTGGGTTTATAGTTCTAGTCGTCCTGTGCCAAAAGCCCTGGGTGGAAAAAAAGTCAATTAAAAAGGGATTGAAGGCATTTAATTCTTTAATAAAGTAAACAGCTTCGTGACCATGTGTGGGAGGGAGGTGAAGAAACATGGATGGTGCATATGCAGGCAACTAAAAATGAACAAAACAAAAAAAAATGAGGTTGGCTTTGTCTAGCCAAACACATCAACTGCCGCTCCCCTCTTTTCCACAGCTGCACTTTGAACTCTGCCACCCGCTGTCCATCCAAGGGACTGCACACAGCCCCCCTCGCTGCAGTAGCGCAGAACGACCAGCAAGTGGCAGCACTGAGTCGTACCCAGACCTCCCAGAGGCGCTTCCAAGAGGGGCCAGAGAGAGGGAAGAAAAGGGCAAAGCACTGTTTTTATTCCCTGACATGAAATATTTATTATCCTCTCACACGAAGCCAACTGACCATTCAAATGGTTTAAAAGGACATTAAAGAAACCACAGCTCAGCAGACGCTGGCGACAAGACCCCCGGAGCAGCGGCCAGAAATCACAGTCATCTTTAACATGACTACAGATTACCACATTCCCCACAAAAGGCTGAGTGTGTGCCACTGCGCCAGCCTAGTGGAAAAAAAAAAATCCAGGGTGGATCACAGAGCCAAGGGTCTTTTTTTATTGAAAGCCTGATTCACTTCATGCAGCTCTGGCTTCTCAAAGGGGGGCGGCTGGGGGGCTGAGCTCATTGTTGAGATATTTCAAGACTCCTGCTACCTTTACTGAGGTCACTGGAAACCACTAGGAGGGAGCAAATGAAGTAGAATATCTGCTAAAGAACAGCAGAAATGTTCTCTCTTTTCAAATTACTGACAAATGAAGGTCGAAGGGAAGAATCCATGGCATTAAAGACCATGAATAAGAGGAATCTAGGCAGAATAAAGAGTGTGCTGCTGTTTCTGGTATGGTTGAGATGGCTAAAACCCAATTTAAATGAGATTAAAGGCACTCTCTCTGTAACTGGGCCACTTGTATGTGTCATCAGAGGTGTTGTCAGTGCTTATTACACCGCAGATGGGGAGACAACCTGTGCTCCTCCGGGGTATTTCAGAGCTTGGTTCAGCTGAGGATGAAGGCTGATGGGAGACCAAAAGCAGTATAGGGATTGCTTTAATTTACAACATTTAAAATAAAATAAAAAACTCCAGACGCTTAAGATATTTGTGGTGTCCAAATAGTTCCTTATGTGGCCGAATCCTGCGACCTTTCCTGTCGCTGCTCTAGAGCTGGAAATGACTGTTTCATTATCAGACCCTAATTATGTTTGCATGTTACACTGAACAGATCACTGCGCAGAATCAAATTATCAAGATAAGCACTCTGAGGCGGAGAGAGGCAGTCGAATGGAGGCAGCGGCGAGGAGCCCATTACAATTACAATGCTGAATTGATTAGTGACATTCCACACAGCATTCCCTCCCCTCCCCGAGCAGCTCCTCATTCGGCTGATCCCAGCACAGCTTAAAGCCACCTCTCCAAACACATGACTGAATTAAGACTGCTCGAGGGGCCTGCCGGCTCACTTATAAACTGGGTCTCAGTCAGCAATGGAGACAGTAAAGGGAGAGATTTCCCCTCCGTCAGAGCAGCGAGACATTCCTGAGAAGAGCGGAGGGGGTGGCGGTGGTCTGCTTTCTTCTCTCTAAAATGACCGTGCTGCTTCCTTTGTCTGATCGTTGACCACTAAACCAGGGAGTCAACAAGTAGGGTTTGGTTATCGAACTCTGTACATTTAATAGTTCAGACCGAATTGCTTCGGTACAACCAAGTATTGATTTCGGTACCTAAGAATGCATCTTGGTGCATACGTTACAGAGAGAAAGAGAAACCCTGTGATGTGTGATGTGAAATTTTCTTAAGTGTGGGGGAATTTTTAGGGCCACAGAGTTTCCACGAAAACATGGACGGGATCATAAAAACGGAATTTATTCTATAGCACGGAATTCTGCATTTTTTTGATGAATAAATCCAAAATAGGTCTGTCACTTACTTTGAATAGTGATATAGACTATATAGGGTCTGTGAATATTAAAATGCAAAAAAAAATTCTGCTTTTCTCAATGCATGAATAGTGGAGCGGCGTTTTTGTTTACTACACAAATACTATAAAATATATATATAAATGTATATACAGTGTATATAATAATATACTCCAATCCAAAAAATGCATATTGTGATGCCTGATGCTACTTTGATGATATAAGCTTGACCTAAAGAGGGCAGAACAGAGAAGTGGGAAGTGTCAGAAGCGTGGGGGAGGTAGGGCGAGACGAACAGCACTGGCAGCACTAATTACAGCACAGCCAGCGTAAGAGTCCGGCGAGAGCGCTATAAGAGGCTGAAGCTGGACTTTACGAGGTCTGGCCGGAGGGGGAACAGAGCAGGGTGGAGTCTACCAGGGGTGTTAAGCAGACTCCACCGGCACGCTAACAGCTGGGCTTTCCACAGGGAGCTACTGGGCTAATAATAACCTGATGTGTGGCACACATCACAGAGAAAAGATGTGTGAGGACTATTCATTAGCGATGTGAGAATTAAAGAGCTGCACACAGAAGCGGGCTCTTGAGCCATGCTTGGACGCAGAACCAAGGTGGTAATGAGAGGAAAATTACACGAAGCGAATGCCTGCGCACACGCCGTTTGAATTAGTCACGCTTTATTACATGCTATTGCTGAAGGTACCAACACCGATACGGCCGCAGTGGCAGAACCTCCCACCCCTGTGACCTGACGCTGCGTGTCGCCGGCTGACATTTTGTCCGTTTAGCGTAATCATTAAACATGGCGGCAGCTGCAGCAGCAGTGCTGGCAGGTCTTATCTGTTAACATAGGCAGCTCGAAGCAGTCACATGGCTCCCACATTAACAGGAGACGGTAAAATAACCGCAGCCTGGGCCCTCGTGGTCTCTTCTCACATAACCAAGCCACAGTTAAGCAAAGCCAGACCCTGAAGCTCTCCACCTAGAGCACATTAACAGGAAATGTGTGTTTATTTTCAATTTCAGTGTTGTGCTTTTCTGTCATCCGGCACCAGAACTCTCTCCGGTTTCCCTAACCAAACTGGGCTTGTGCAGAAAAGCAGGCGTTTTCGCAGTTCCTGAAGAAGGCGGTGGTGGAAAACAGTTTCTTGAGGGCTTTGGCAGACATGCGAAGAAGCCGAACGGCTTGTGTGCGAACATGTTGGTGGCATCGAGAGGGACAGATCTATGATCTACGAAACATAATATGATTAGCGAGGAGCAGGCAGACAGGAAGGGCTCACTCTCTCACGCATGATGGATGTGCACACCGAGACAGTTTCCGCCCATACGGTCGCTCTCTCTTTAACTGCCTCTCAGACATAGACCAGACGCAGCTCTCTCCATATACACACACAAGCACTTCCATCTGGACCTCAGCTTACAGCTGTATGTGCCTGAGTGACAAAGAGAGGGAAAACACGTCGTTGTAAGCCCTGCGAACAAAAACGTCCCATGTGAATAAAGACATGTAGCGTGCTTTTCCTTTTTTAATAAATAAAGAAAAAGCAGCGGGTCTCACGTAAACTCCTTTCGGCTCGGGCGGTTGAAGGAGAGCAATTGTGCTGCCCTGCCACCGTCAGACTGAAACTAATAATGGTAAACAAGTGCTGATGACATGTTTCTCCCCTGCAAAAGCCTGTGTACAGATTACTCCTCCGCCTGTCTACAAGAACAAATGGAGGGAGGGAGGGAGAGAGTCACAGCTGTGATGCCGGCGCAGTCAGGACCTTTATGCTGCTAAACACCGGGCGCCTCTCTCTCTCCCTCTGCTGTTTAGATATTAAATCTCGACTTGCTTTGAACAAAGTCTGCCCATCTGTCAGCCACTCTCTATATTGGATTTGATGAGCATTAGGCAGTTCAAAGGGGGAGATTTTTAGTGTAACAAAACCAGGATAAAACTACACCCCCAACCTTGTGACACAAATCCACTCATGTGAGCTCTGGTCCAAAACATAGTGAAGCTGTCTGCCTAGGTAACATTTTAACACATGTTCCCAACCCAAAGGCAACATTATGCAACCTTTCGATACACAATTGCACAGCTCGGTCTCAGAACCTAGTGAGCTGCCTCACTGTATACGGCCTACGTAAACAGCTGCCTTTTAAAGGAACCTGAATAGTGACTGTGTTGGAATGATCTACATGGGTAGCTATGTGTATAAATAGCGCTCCTCAAACAAAGAGCACAAGAATACAGGCGATGTGAGTGGAATGGCATTATATCTGCAAAAGCTGAAACCTTAGAAATCATTCTAATATGCTTTATTTGATGCTCAAACATTACAAATGTTGAAAACAGTTTGTTCCACTTAACAAAAAAATTATTTGTTTATTTAAAAATCAATAAATACATAACGGATCAGTAGCATAATATGCATATATACACTGAAATTTGGGATAAAACACTTTTTAAACGTTTCTGCAGACACATTTGCATTTTATGAATAGGATTGCTTTGCTTTGTCGTGACTGTATGTATTCTTTGTGGATAAGACAATCCCAGAATGCATTGCAATGCAACCAAAATGGTGGCCACGTTAAGTGAAATGTGAACTATTTTTAGTACTGAAAATTATGGATAAACACTTAAATGTAGTATTTCACCTATATGTCTCTTCTACGCATTTATATTTATTACAGCATCATGTTATCTTCATAAATGCTACGCTAAACTCTACTGGAATCAGTTGTGGTTTTCACCTTAGGAAGCAGGTCCATATGTAGGCAGTACAAAGCAAAGCAGCTCAGTGGGTTTTGGAACGAAACCACCTTATCCATCTTGTGCACGCACACATGCTGGAAGCCAGAGATCTGCAGACATTATCATACGTTCCTGTCCATTTAGCGGCGACTCGCGCCGTGCTGGGTGTACAAATAAAGCTAATTAAGATCTCCCTGCTACTGCTGCATCCATTACACTAGCCTCAAAAACACAGCAACACTTTAAACACTTGACTCTGTGCACTTCACATAATCTCCCTCTCTCTATTTCCTCGCCCTGATTCTTGATCTCGAAGGCTATTTCCTGTAGCTGGCCGTTGGGCGATATCACGTCAGGTGTGTTTGATATGAAGAGGCAGTGGCTGTGATGTGTATCACAGCGTGTGTTGGGTTGCTACACACAGCAGGTGTGACCGGCTCATATCCCTTCCCCCCTTTTCCTCTTTCAAAACAGTTTTTTCCCCTCACTCAACCCCCCACCTGGTACTCAAACACTTCAGTTACTGCCTGAATGCTGGGGGCTGGACATGAAAGAAGGGGGTGTTTCCTGAGACATGATTGACAGCAGTCTCTAGGCAAACAATGGGTGGAAAGACAACGTTAATATTTAAACGGCTGTTATTATATTGCAATGAAGGAGAAACACTTTTTCCTTCACGAGGCGGCACTGATGGCACAGGTCTATTGTTCTTATAACGTTTTGTTGTGGGAGACATTAAAAGACGCAAACCAAACCAGAAACAAATGGTTAAACAAAACAATGTATCATAAAAATGAATGCTTTTATCTGTATGAAACCATCTGTAAAGCATGTGAGCAGACCGATAAGATACCCGCATAGTTTCTAAAATAGCTAAATACAGACTACTCTTTCTTTTCCTTCAGTTGTGGTTGTTTTTGAGCGATCCAGACAATAGCAGGAAATGAAGAGCTCTGAATACAGCTATCGATAACAGGCCAAATCAGAAAGCTTTGCTGCACACACACACACAAAAGCTTTCAATGTCGCTGCTCAATTGACAGCGCCCAGACAAAATAAATCATATTCTACCCACAATGTGAATTTGCAGCCTGAATTGAATGTGATTGTATTATTTCGCGGTATCCAGTCACATCAAACACAATAAACAGACATCGCGCCTTTCTATTGTGTAGTCGCCATTGACAGAAAATAACATACAGTGCAAACGGTCTGATTCACAAATAACTTTTAAGAGCAGGTTCTTATAATGAAGTGGTCAAACAGCTTCAAAAACTCAAATTCAATGAATTACTTGCCAAATTGGCTTAGTGGATTAAATATTGATCTGCTTAATGCTTTAATATAATGTAAATAATATAATAAAATGTATTGTTTAAAAATCACATATCTTATTTAATGGGTAATAGCATAAATTTGGTTATAAAAATAATTTGAAAAACTGAAAAGATAATAATAAATATGCAATGAGGACCAATTTTGGAGAGCAATCATTCAGCAACCAATTCAAAGACTAATATAACCCTTGCTGAATCCATTTCTCTCTCTTGCAGAGTTTTAGATTTGACCTCTTCCTTCGTCTTGGGTAACATCTTATCTAAAAGCTGACTGTGCCAGCCCTAAATGGCTGCTGACAGTGTAGATTTATGGACTGAAGCAGTGCGACTTAGAGAGGAGAATGCCTTCGAGCTCAGGGGACGCCGGAGCCGTGTTCCTGACCTCAATGGTCACTGTCGTAGTATAGAGTTACTCTATAATTCTACAGCTCTCTGACACAACCTTGTCACACGGCCGGTGAGATAATGTACTACAAGAGCACAAGCCTGGCGTACAGCCTCCCAGAAATGTGAAACATCTCAAAACATTTGAGCACAAAGGCAAAACACATGAGCCTGTGAGCTTATCCAGTCCCGAAATCTGTAGAGAGAGCGACGGCGGATCAGTCGCACAAGCAGCGGGCTCGGTTTAGCCTTGAGTCCCTGCTCATGTCTCTGCACTTCCTGAATGAAAGCAGAGAGAGAGAGACAATGCGCTGCCTTGTTAGTGTGGCCTAATGACTGGGTCGTTTCACTCGCCGGGGAGGGGAGCAACCATGCATTCATAGATAAACACAGACAGGATCATGGTGGGGTGAAAAGGGCTGAACCACAGGCAATGGCTGCAGCACAAGTTCAATGAAGAAATAGCGTGTTTACGAGACTGACGTATGAATGAAACGCAAGCTGTGGGGCCTTTATGTTAGGGTACAGAAAACAGAGAGAGAAAAACACGCAGTGTGTGTGTGTTTAAATGTGAACCGTGCCTGGCTGGCTGGTTAATCCCAGCATTGAGGCTGCAGCATGGGCCGCTGAGCAGTGCCGGGTGTGATGGAGCGCAGTAATGGAAGGCAGGAAATGAGAAGTCTTGGTTAAGCCACGGCTAATCGATCAGTGTGTTCGGGCTGGAGCGAGCCAAGCTGATGCAGGGAAAGCGGCTTGAGGTAAAAGACGCTGCGCAAACCCTTCCTCTGCTGTACTCTGACACAATGCTCTTTGTTCTGCTCTGGCTCTAATTGCGTCGCTGACTCACTTGGGCTCTGATTATTTGATTGGGCTGATTACAGCGTTCAACTTTCATTGGCCAGTGCGCATGTGGCTTGGCATTTGTGGATTGAGTACAAGAGCAGGTTTTGTATACAAGTGAAGCTGTTTGGGCTGATGTGAGAAAGAGAGAGAGAGAGAGAGACTGATTTAACTCTGCCATCTCCCCCGCTGACTCGGCTAACTGCAGCTGACGGAAATATTTATAAAAACTCTAGCTCAGTTCCAAAACCTAGTGTGCTGTCTACCAAGATCGCATTTTAAAGAAACAGCTCACCCAAAAGATGAATTTAGGAATTAAAGAACAGTTTTTTTGTCTACAGAATGAGTAAATGGGATCCAAAACAACATTAAAAAGACATTTATGTTGTGCCGACATGTAGCACTTTTGCCTTTCAGGCATCCCTCCATCAAATCTTATCGGACCTTTTCCGCTCACTACCAGAATGCATTGCAACAAGCTCAGCGTTCAAAATCCAAACAGTTTATTCTATTGACTACATTACAACACTAGACTGTGCTAAAAACATTAAAGATAAAAACTAAAAAGGACAAAATGAAAATATACTAATAAAAAAAATGATAAAATGTGTAACTCTGCGATCCATATTAGTTTCGATGCTACCTTAAAAGGCAACTGCCTATGTGACAGTAGACAACAATACAGCTCACTAGATTTGGAACAAAGCTATCATTTTTAAAACTGAAGATATATAAAGAAAGGGAGAGAGGAAGACGAGAAAAAATGCTGATCCTTACAAGTCCTGACTGCCTGACAATGATACTCAGCAGGAAGTAGTCTTTACCAAGTACACTCCAGTGGAAGAAGAAAAATCAAGGCAGGACAAGAGCACAATTCCCACCCTCACTTGTGATTCATCACACACTCCTTTCACCCAACATCCCCCTGCACTGGGTTTCCTTTCAAGCATCAACTTCTGCAAATATTTAGCTCCTAATACCTCTCGCATAAAGGAGCCAAAGCATTACACAGGCTGGCAAAAGGACGGATCCGCATACTGATCCAGCTCACGCGTCCTAAGAGGTGGGCAAGCATTCAACCATCTAGAAGGACCATGGCGTGAGGTCCTTAGGATGAGTCGGGGAGCCTGTGTGTGTGTGGACAGACGGTAAACTAACCGGCCTGCGACATGCCAGCTGGAGCCCCGCCCTTTAACTCAACGGGCGGCACGGTACCCTGTGGCCGAGAGAAATTACCGCTGACAAATCTTCATACAAACAAGACACAGATACCGGATATACATCTGAATGACAACGCACTTCCTCATGTAGACAGACAGGCACAGGCGTAGCCTCGCTCCCTATACATTTAGATTTTAATGAGCATGTGTGCGCGGCTGAAACAGCTCCCTACGGGGCGGAGGGGGAGAAATAAAGAGCGCCGCCACAGGAAGCTGCTTATCTGTGCTCCAGACTGTCAATCTGCCACAGGAGCCCTGCACTACAGGCATGAGGAGAGATCATCTGCCTCCTCCAATCCCTCCGTCCTCTTTAATTACACACGCGCTCCACGTACAAACACACACACGGGTTTGCACATGCGCACAACTTCCAGGAAACAATGCGAATCTCCTTGTCGAGTCTGGCAAATGGGCTTTGACTCTGCGTCAAGGAGAAGAGGAGATGAATATCTCTCGCAGGGATGAGGAGGACACAGGCAGCTGGAGTTCAAGGGTCACGGCTGACACTCAGCCCACGGCTGCACTCCCAGCATGCTATCTTTCAGCTGTATTTCAACCCTTACTACACACACACACCTCTACCAGCAGCCACCAAGTCGGTTCTTTGTTATAGAGTGCCTACACAGACCTGCCAGATAAGAGCTGAGGTCAATCTAATTAGATGTAATGGGCGGCAGCGGGCGCACACTCACACACACACATACCGAGACCGGCGTGTAACCACGCAGACGATTTCCCATGCACTAAAATGTGAGCATATGGTCGGGGGAGGGCTGCAGAGACATCAGCCATTTGACATTTTCATCAAGTACCGTAGTACACTCGGAGTAAACTGATATCTCAATTGGCAGAACGAGGTATCGGCCTCCATCGCCGAAATAATGTCAAATCGAGCTAGCGCAGAAGACGCGCCACCGGACTAGATTAGAACGAAAAGAAGAAAAGAAACGTCCGCATGCGTTAACGTCTGCCGAGATGAAGGACGACACAAAGTGAGGCTGACAGCTAAATGTGGTCTTCAGTCTATGAACGCGTCTGTGTGTGTGGATGTTTGAGGGGGGGTGTGGTAATTGATGGCACCAGGCTCAGCATCATTAGTGCAACGGTCGGTAAATTATCCCTCCAGCCTTTTCGCACAAGGTCCGCCCACTCACACACCAGCCAACGAGCTTCTAGCTGGACGATTGACAGCCCTGAGCAGCCAGTGGCAGAGAAGCAATGAGCGTCTGTGAGGTGATAAAGCGCTATCAGAGCCGTTTTGTGTATGATGACTGAAAAGCACTGTTTGTTTGCAAGCCTGCTGAGATTTACAACCATTTACACTGCCCCTCCCTGCATTTGTTTTCTTTCGTGCTGTATTTTTTTCCCATCCTCCCTTTCTCTCTCTCTCTCTGGCTGCGTAGAGTGCTGTGTGCACGGAGGACATTTTCCAGCCCACTGTGATGATATTGATTGCAGAGCCTCCCCTGATTGCAGCCCTGAAGTATTGACCAGCCGGCTCTCCTAGAAGCAAACAAACACACATGCGACACACACGAAGTGTGTGTGTGAGTGATTACACGCTGTCAAGCCCCACGTCGAAACGCTCTACAAGGAGAGTGTAAAAGCCCAGAGCTCCTGCTCTCTTGTGCTCATTGGGTCCAGTGACAGCCAGTGGGCATGGGTTTCTGCTGTTTTTCTTATTACCCCTCTTACTTTCGCAACAATTTTACCCTTTTTAAAAGGACTGCATTCTGGGGGAGCCATCAAGAAAGCAGCACAGAGTTAGAAATTCTCATTCTGATCACTCATTTAATCCAGCTTCACAGTCTCTCCACAATGAGCCTGATCTAAAAGCTCACACTCCACCCTAATGCACCAGCACTGCCATTACCCATAATTCCACAATACAGCTCTGCTGCTCTCTAATTACACCGGCATTTCTGTGCGATTTCCACGAAAAAAATAAAAAAAGTATGCGCTCACACCCAGTCTCCTGCACACAGGTGGTTGACATGCATTAAGAAAAAACCTCACTATCACTTTAAAGCATAAAATGTATAAATACTTCCTTTTTACCATATTTATAAGCATGCACAATATAGGTAAAACATGCTAGAAGTAGTAGTATATTTTCATTTAATGCCATGTCAGCATCTTAGGCTATTTTGGTAAAACATGCTAAATACTTTTGACAATAATGACATTTATAATATTACAAAAGGCTTCTATTTAATTTGTTTTTTCAATAAACATGGTTTTACCAAAAATGCATTAAGTCTCCCTCCGCTATTTCACATAACCACTTCTCACAACCCAATCAATTTCCAATAGACCAATTCAAATTCTATCCTTCATTTTTCCTCAGGAAATATCATGTTTCACTCTACAATCCATCACATTATGGAACTAAAATGGTTTGTGACTTAAAATGCTGAAGTATTTAGATGTCTTCTGATGTAAGAGATCTCGCTCAGCCAGGAAGAACAGCAACATCTCTTAAAAATTATGTATGTCAAGAGCTGTCAAAGGCTGCTTTTACCGCATGAAATGCATGACGTGATATTAAATATGGTGACTGGCATGATTTGTATGCTAGAGTGTATAAATCGGTCACGTTGTAGAATATAAAGCTGATATTCGCCAAGAATATGTGCGACTGCATGATATAATTCTCACGTCTTGCCTGTAATTCTTTAAATTTTCATGCTTAAATGTCAACCTCCCACACACAGTTCTCTAATGGCTGTCGGTGAGAGCGGTTTGACAGCGCCGACTTAAGATCGTTACAGTGTGTCGATGCCCCCGATCACGAGAGACTGCAGAGCGCAAACCACTTCCACTCGATCCTCTCTATATTCTCCTTCTCCTCTGTAAACCTTTATATACACTAAATCCCTTCCATCCATCCAGCCGTGGTGGGAAAGAGAGACTAAAAAAAGAGAAAAGGCAAGGTTGAAGCCATAAACCCCTGATATTACGTGTGCTCTGGCTACCACTTGGCATTTAAATGCCATTTGTGGCGGCAAACAGTTCACACTTAATTACAGCGGGCAGGCAGCTGTAGCGGCCAGCCTTTCCACGCCGAAGCAAGCTGGGCCGCCAGCACCAGCCCTTTCAACTTCCCATGCCGCTAAAAGAGAGCTCACCTTTTAAATACTAAATTGGCCCGCTGCTCAGAACATCTCAGCGAGGGTTTCCCGGCTTCTGAGATGTTGGCCAGCGCCTCGGTTCTTCAAACACTCCACCATCAGCCTGTCCTGCTGCCCCAGCGGTGCCTATAATCAATTGGCCTTTATACAGCACCATGAGCTCTGCCTTTGCTTTAGTGTGACACACACACACACACACACACA
>SCHK01444774.1:0-11233 GCA_004124795.1 Poropuntius huangchuchieni
CCTCACAGCAGTGTTTAGTATTTAGTACCACAACCTGCAATGCTTGTTTTCTCAAACTATGAAGGTATATACACATTACATTTTTATATTATACATGTATAAAACCGTTTCTAACATCTATTGTATGGTTTTAAATGTTAAATTAAAGATTAAAGAATTTAAATAAGCAAAATGACATGGGACATGTCATTTTAAAAAGTGAGGACAGTAACTGGTAGAGAAAGACAGAAAGCTTTGTTGGGTTGGGCTGCCAAATCCTCTGCATGGGAGGAGCCAAACGCTCATTTCCAGTTTGTGGCCTGGTGCCCAGACAACACTGACTGAAAGTATTGCAGTTCAGTATTGGAGACAGACGTGTGGCACTGCAGTCTGTTCAGACTCAAACTTCATCTACCTCCTGGCTCCCACTGAGTAATTTCTCTAAGTGAATTAATTGCTGAGTAACATCTTAATGTGAATAATTCAAATGGATTAGTTTCCAGTTTTGCTGTTGTGTAGCTGAGCAACATTAAAATGAAGATTGTATCCAAATAGGAATATGTACCTATTAAATTTGTTCAAGAGCAGAAATCTGCCCAATAACTGGCAAAGTCATGTTGTGCCCATGTGCTTCCTGAGGCCTCACCCAATTTTGCCTTGGTATGTCTGCACAATGATGTAAGGATGAGTCACGCTTCCTTAGTAGGTAAGCAGAGCCCAGTCTTTCCCTTCTCTATTGTTTGTGTATACACGTGAATGTTTAAATAGCCTGTTTGTGGTTTATGTTTTTGTCATGTTAATCACATGTTAAGCCAGCTACATCTATATACAATTACAGAGCCATGCAGCAGATCTATGTTTTCAATACTACAGTATGCACAAAATATAACCTGAAATAAAATCGTCAAAAGCCATATGTAACTTTAAATTCTCGCGTTTACGTGGTGAAACAGAAATGTTATATGTAATTAATATTGTATAAATATAACTACATTAAAAATGAACAAAATCTGCGAATCGGTTCTTTTGATCAGTTCATTTCAAAGAACCGGTTCAAGAAACTGATTCTTTTACGTCAGACGTAATTGCGTACTTTTCCCCAAAAAAGTACGTTTTCATTGTAACGTTCTGCTATTCAGCTTACTTTTCTCTCTGCCAGTGAAATCTTTGGTACGAATTGTTCAAATCGTATCATTTTTTTTACGTTCAACTGATTAATTCAAAAGATCCGACTCATTCAAACGAATGATTCATTCACAAATCGGACGTCGCCGAACTAAACCAAAAAGTCCTCATGAATCCTCCCTAACCGACAGCCAATCAAATGCGAGAAAATTTTGTGACGTCTTGCGCGGACCTACGCCACTTCCTCTTTCACGCCAACCTCACCAAGATGGCACCGGTATGTGTCGACCGGAGACCGGTCTTAATGGTTAAATGTGTTTTATTTTTTGTTTTGTGTAATTAAAATATGATATATATTACATTTATATGTACTACGTTAACCAGAGTTAGTTTTTTGCAAAAGGGATAACATATCAATCCATTAGTGTGACATTCTAGTGGGAGACACGTGGATGAGTATTTTAGCATGACGGAACCATTCAAACGCATTTGGTTATCATGATAAGAGACAGAATTACAGTAGTGCGTTTCATAATGTGGCGATTTGTTTTTATAAGATTAATATAAAAGTTTATAAACAAGTGTGAATTACGAGTGCTGTATTAAACTGAGAAAGTAGATGTTTAATTTAGGATTTAAATATTAAAAATATATGTTTGTCTCTTTAGAAAAGGCAGACTGTTGTGAAAAAGAATAAAAAGGGTGCTTCCTGGAAGTTCACCCTTGATTGTACTCACCCTGTGGAGGATGGGATCCTTGACTCTGCCAACTTTGTAAGTTGCATTTAAAAAAAAAAAAAAAAAAAAAAAAAAAAACTATTTGATGATAGAAACACATGACTTCTATTTATGGTCAGAGTTCTTGTGGGCATGGAAAAGTCATTAACATTTCTGTGCTGAAAAAAAGGTTCTTTTTGCATTGGCTAGAAAACCAAATGAATGCTTTATTTGTTCCTGTTAGAAGAATCTATACATTAAAATGTTCCTTTAAATCTATTTGTTTCTGATCCAAACACGCATATAAGTTGTTGTTTTTTTTTAAATAAAGTATCCTTTAACGGTCATCATGATTTATGTTCAGGTAGTCATATCACTAATGCTGTGCCCTAACTAGGGTTCCCTTCCCTAGTTAAATGCCTAGGGTTCTCTTCCCTAGTGGTCATGCTGTTTTATTACTAACAGGAAACCTTTCTGAAAGAGAAGGTGAAGGTTAATGGCAAAACGGGCAACTTGGGAAATGTAGTGCAAATTGTGCGTCAGAAGAACAAAATCAACGTCACATCTGCGAAGCAGTTCTCTAAAAGGTGAGATTCAGAACATTAGCTAACTCAGCAGCTTTACGTTTATTATTATTAGTGTTCTTTTTAAAGTCTTTGTATATATACTAACAACCCCATGTTCCTCAGGTATCTTAAGTACCTCACAAAGAAGTACCTGAAGAAGAACAACTTGCGAGACTGGCTGAGGGTGGTGGCGTCGGATAAAGAAAGCTATGAGCTGCGCTACTTCCAGATCAGTCAGGATGATGAGTCTGATGCTGATGAATGAAAGCTCTGTCTTGAAATATGTTTGAGTGTATCAAGGTCTTGTATGAGCTGTCACATCTTCACATGCAGGGCTGCAATTTTTGATATCTGCTTGTAAATAAAGTGATACACAGAAATTGAGTGTCGTGTTTTTTCAGTGGTAGTAAATGTTTCATGTTGAGGGCTTGATTACAAGTTAAAGAAGATTAATTAACAAACATGTTGCCAGTGGTGTCTGATAAGAAAGATTATACTGATGATGAAACTACCTGTTAATCATTATAGTAGTAACAATCATTGCAGGAGTGCATTTGCAGTATTTAAATGATGTAGTTGCTTTATAATTTATAAAATTACTTTACTGTTTTTGTCGTGAATGTTACTGCATTTAAAAATTTCAGAAGACACTATTAGAAGTTAAAGAATACAGAGCTCCTTTGTTTTTTCATTTTAATATTTTAATGGTATCAGAAGATGCAACAACCAACTGTTACTTTATTATTTAAGATTAGGACTACAGAGGCCATTTTCAAATGTAATTTAAAGAGACAAAAATTATGTTGTGTTGCATCGAAAGTGTATTTTAAATGTGAATGATTACACATTTGACCTGTTTAAATTTGTTGCAAAATTAAGGCAAGGGAATTTTTTTCTGGCTGTTGACTGTATTTTATGATTTATGGAGTGATAAAATGAAATATCCAAAAATCCTCTGTAGAAACATTTATAGTGATATTAGTTGAAATTGTGTGTGTGTCTTGCCTTTAATAGTAAATTGTTTAAAAAACATGAATAGCTAAAATGTTTTCATGCTCACAATGACGTATACTATAACAAGAGATAAAGCTATCGCTGGCAATGATACTGCTCTCCCAAATGTTAACCTTGTTAACTTTTAAAATTCGATCTCACATTGATAGCATTAAATCTTTAACAAATTCTTCACCTAGGGTCAAAGGTTAGTGAAAATCTTATCAATCGACTGGTAGAGCAATAGAAAGGTCGGGAATTAAATGCATTTGCATTGATATGGGTGACTTCGCTATAAAGACCTTCAGAGTGAAAGACAGCCAGAGTTAAAGACTCCAGCCAGTATGTTATCTAATGCTTTGCACAGAGAAGAGACTGAAGCAGCACCATGGACCAGCGCTGGGAGGCAACGTATTAGAGAGCGATTTCGTGCTACTTTGGCAGGACTCCTAGAGTTGGAGGTCCTGAGAGTCAAACACAAAATAATGGTGGAGACGGCCCTGGGTAAAAGCAAAGTTGACCCTAAAGATTCAGCGTCAACGATTATTCAGCAAAGACGGCATGATTACTGGGTGGATAAAGACTCATTCAGACTAAAGCTTAAGCGCAGTTTTTCTGAAGAGGCTGTTCACGAGGCTAGAAAATCCAGAGGACTTTGGTCATGTTCCAGTCATTCATCTGAAGACCTGCTTCATCATCAGCATTTGACGGAAAGAAGCTGGCATGACCAAGAGCACGTGGAAAGTCAGTCAAGAGCAAGCTCAGGTTTTTGCGACTTTGCGGGTGTTTTTACCCCCTCTGACTATGACGAAACCATCAGCTCACTCTCCACCTCTTTGGCCTCCTTGAAATACAAGAACACTCTCGGAGAGGGAGAACGTTTCATGGGTGAGGAACCTCAGAGGAGCCGACCCATTTTATTACAAGAGCACAGAGGAGTTCAATCCCATTTCTCAGATGAGACCATTCCTGAAGATGGTTTCCGATCTGTGGCGGATCTGTATCCTGACTCACACTGGCCAGATGTTTCAGACATACTTCAACCCAGAGTTGTCTTACAACCCACCTACCGTTCTGATCTTCCAGGTCACCAGGGCATGGAAGTGTATCGCTATCCCAGTCCACTGCATGCTGTGGCCCTGCAAAGTCCACTATATGCACCACAAAGCCCCCAGAACAACAGGAAAAAGAATGGAAGACGTTCTTCTGGAAGCTCTACAAGCTCCTTAGGCTTGGTTAAGGTTTCAGAACATTCATGCTGTCTTGCAAAATCCACCTATTTATCATCCAACTTGCTAAGGAAACAAACCAATTCTTTGGGCAGGAACATGCAATTTGAGAAGCACAGACGTGAGGAGATCATTCTGAAACGAGCCAAAGTTCAATGCCACAGTCATAGCGTTGCACCAAGAGATGGAGTATTGACCTCGAGGCCAAAGAGAGGCATGCATCGCACCAGCTCCTTGCACAAAAACAAACCATCTTTCTATTCTTTTCAGTCCACGTATCTGCAGAGAAACAGAGAAGATGTGCGTGAGGCTGCAATGAGCACAGCATCCACCATGCAAGATATGAAAAGACATCTAAAATTATAAAACGTTATCATGAGACAAATACCTACTTGCTTTGACCAACTTGATCATATGCAACCAAGAGTCTTCAAAGAAATACAAAGTTGCAAATTAAGGATATAAAGCACGAGAGAAATGCAAAGGACAAATAATAAACACTGTTAGTAATTGCATTATTATCTGTGATCATTCAACGTGATTGAACAGTGCATGTAAAAACATTGTCTTCCTCTGTGATTAAATCATACTGGCATGTATGTTATTGTATATTCTCTTCGCGAGAAAGCTCAACATATAGGTTAAAAATACATCAATATCCTTAGCTTAGCTAAGTAGATACCTCACGTGCATCCTAATAAAAATTACTCTATTTACACTTTTCTCAGGTGAATTCCTGTAAGTATGAATAAATATAAGTATTAAAATTTTGTTCTGTACTCACGGTTCATAAACGTTTTCAGTTAAGATATAAATTTACTTCAGTAAGTGTGTCAAGAAATGGGTTCGCCTGAGGAGGTGAGGAGATTTCCATTACGATCATTATACTGGCAAAGCGTTTAAAAAATGCCTTAAATATTCCTCACATTAGTCTCAACTGAATTGTTCAATTAGATGTACATCATTTATTTAACTGAATAAATTAATTCTAATTTCGTTTATTTTCTCGCGTTGCAAGTCCACATGCTCGTTCATATTTTTACTTAACATATCCGTTCATATCCACCAGATGTCAGCAGAGATCTGTTAGTTGTGTTTAAATTTCACGTTATCTCTATAGCTGTGCACGTGTAAAAATGCTATTTTAAAAATTTTGCAATCCCTGCTTCGTTTTGCTCAGTCTAACTGCATTCCTAACAAAACCCAAACCACTTACAGGCGTTTAAACCTTTTGTCTCCTTTAAAAGTCAAATAAACTTTGACAGCTTCAGTTATGTACGAAAAATATTGTTCCACTGACCTAGCCTAGTTGGCCAAGTTTCAGGTTTGTTCTAAAGAAATGCCAGGCAAGAGATTTTTCTTCAGAACATTGTCTAAGAGGGGGAAAAAATCAGCTACTAATAAAAAAAAATATCTCTGTGATCCTGCTGTTTTCATAGAAATTGTGGGATAACAGATACTGCTGTGTGTGTTAACAAGTCAGGGCGCAGAAGCTATAAAAATGTGTCTGACAAGGTTTTGATGTGGGAGTCAAGGCCATGTAAAGGAAATATTTGAAAGAAAATATTGCATAGCCAAAACCAATTTTGTCACATATTACAGAGCACTATTTATTATTATTATTATTATTATTACTATTTATTTATTTATTTGAGTAGTCAAGTATGTCATATGTTAACGCCATGATTCTCTTTTGTGATACATGTGTACATGTGAAAGAAGGCCACCACAGTGTTACACATTTAACATACCTCCATGTATCTCACTGGCCATAATGTAGCATTTATTATGCATCGGTGATGACGGTGACTCGTCTAGCAAGATCCTGCACTTATTCTCGTACAGTTATCGCGCGTCGTTTTTAAAAACAACAAAAACGAAGTATAATAATTATTACAAAAGAATGGCATGTAACATGAATTAAATGTGAAATTTTGAAAACTGAAAAACAAATAATTGTTGAGTTTCTATTAATTAAAATTAATTTTAAAAACTAAATTAATTAGTTAAATTAGGCCTAATTAAAAAACTAAATCTAAAAAAATTGATGATGTTAAATCGGCACGTTTCAGTGAACTGGAAGAGTTACATGCATTTCATTTAATTATTGCAGGTATGACTAACGCTGGTGAAATTTTGAAAGATTGACATGACTTAGCAAGTGTTGGGTCTTGCAGCTGAAATGCACTTGACCTATATTATCGTTGTTGAAAGCGGTTGTTTTTGCAGAATAAGCGTGTTCTCTGTTGCATTGAGAGCTGCATTCTGGCATGCAGTCACCATGGCGATACTTTTGTTTCCTGCGGAACCTGAGATCCACTTGAGTCTCAGCCATTGAAGTTGAGTGGCAGGGTAATTAAAAATGAATTAAATGCCATAGACAAGAATTACTACAATAATAATGAAACTGATGGCTTTGTGTCTCTACGACACATGTCTTTTTTGGGAGGCTATTCAGTCTGCTACCAGCTGAGTTTGTCAGTGATCTTGTTTACCTCTCAGACTACAATGAATGCGCTGCAACAAGTTTATTTGCTTAACTGCACACTGCACATTCTGTCTGTTTTCTGATTATGACAGTAATTGATGTTGCAGTTCATCGAGCCCGTATAATAGTACGCCAAATAAAAACGAAAACTCGTGGTAGCCTACTGATACGCAAAAATGGACTTTGGCGTGCATATGATACGCACGTGTTTGGCGTGCATATGATACGTAGTTTTCGCGTGCATATGATACAAGATTTTTTGGCGTGCATATGGTACGCAGTTTTCGCGTAGATATGATACGCATCTACTCCACAACCCCAATCCTACCCATCGCGTAGCATATACATGCCAAAATCCGTTTGTGCGTATCAATACCACAAGTTTTTGTTTTTATTTGGCGTACTATTTATATGCACTTTATCTTATGTATTTGTCCTGGTAAAGTAGGCTGTAGATTTTAAACACTTTGTTTAATCCATATCATCAGTCTCACCTGGGGAATGTAAAGTATGTAGCCTACATTGACCTAACAGAGTATGACTATCTAAAACAGTCCAGGAAGCTCCATCCTAGGCAGCTGTTGAATGGTGAACACATCTTTTAATAATGAACTCTCCTCTGATCACAAGGAGAAAGGCCTAAATAATTCACAGTGTCTCCACATTATGTCCCCTGCCGTCTCTACAAGCTTTGCCTGGATTCCTCCTGTACCTCTGGACATAATGGAGAATAAAGTGTAAAATCCCCACCGGTGAGTTTTTGCTTCTTTTCTGCCAAGGAAAAATGTTTTCGATTTGAAACCGGACACTTCTATTTCTGTTTCACAGAGCTATTTGTTTTACTAGAGTGGACAGAGCAGTTGCAGGCTTTACTTTGGCTCAGGTTGGAGAAAATTGTATTTTCTATGTCTGTTTTAACAGCAATTCATTTATGGCTCAGCTCAGTATAGCACTCCTTAGTTTAACGTTCAGCTCTCCCCTGACAAACCACAGAAGATGCTCATCAATTTTATATATGGAAAGGTTACCAGTTGCACAATTTAAATGACTTGTTGCATTCCAATTTAATTATGCATATACTACATATATTTGGATTAAATGCAGGAGACAAATGCAAAATGTAGGGATTTTTTGGAGTAAAATGTTGATGTTAAATATGAAGGTTAAGTGCACTGTTCAAGTGTTTAGTCTAATAAACTATTGAGATATACAGCATTCTTTCTCAGTATTAGAAAGGTTGTCACATTATGTATGACAACGGAACTGGCCAAGGTGCTGAAAAAATGGTCAGGGTAAACAAATTTAATTTCAGTGTTTACAAGGCAGCACTGTTCAAATGCTTAATGTGCATGTAAGTGTTTAGTGCAAGCTTTAAGAAATCCAAAGATTCAAGTTTGAAAATCTCTCGGGATTGACATTTGACATTGTTTACAAGTTAAAATCTTACTGACATCCATTACTATCATCAATATTTACATACTGAATTGCACTTGGTCTCCTTTCTTGCATTATATTTACACACTGCATTATCATTGGTAATTTCTTTCTAACACATATTTAATAATATAGCTGCTCATGCATATCTACTCTATCAGTGCTCACTTTATATGGCCTGTTTCTCAAACTTGTATTGATATAATAGTCATTAGCCACTTTTGTAAACCCAGTAAAATGCCGTAAAATTGACCAATTGCTTTTTCCAATAAAAATATCTGCTGTTCATTGTAAATAACCTTTAAAGTCTACACCGATTTTGTTTGGACCATAAAGGCTTGTTTGACCTTTGCGCTGGGTCTTGTTTCTTTTTCAGTAGGCCTATCTTGCGCATGTGTGGCACATTTAAATTTAAACATGCCTTGAAACCCCGCACTTAATTGTGCAGCGTCTCACTGTTTTTGAATGAAAGAACATTCTGTGACCAATGCAAAATAATGGTGTCCTTCAGAAATTTATGATTGGCCGGAAGAAGACTTCTAACTTTAGCATACTAATCTTACGGCTTGGATATCATATTGTTTCTATCGCAAGGAACAGCATTTTGCTGGAGCTCTGAGTAATTGTGACTGTACTGATGTCTGGCTTCTCTCTTGATATATACATGCCATTCATCTCTCTTCCTTATAATCTGTTTCCTATCCCTTGCTCTGGAGTCTGATGACGTCAGTTCTTTTGTCAGGAGCAAATGTAATCAGAGACCCTTTTCAAGACTTCATGAATCATTTCTACACACAGAAGATGAGTGCTGGCCTTTATCTTGCATATTTGTCTATTCATTCGGAATTGCTGACTGGAAAGGTCATGTCTTCTGTGACCTGAAATGTTTGATTTTCTTTGCTGTTTAATGCTTAAATTCTTTTCCATTTCCAGTTATTCACTTAATTCGGGCAGGTGAAATGAGAAACAGAAAAGTGAATGGATTACTCAGACCACAATATAATTATAATGTCTATAATATGGCACTATTATGGAGACACCTGAGAGTGTTTGACATCTGGTCTCTCCCTCTTTCAAACTCCAAAGATAATGTGGATATAAATTCCCTCTGTATCTGACATCATCTGGTAAATCGCTGTCAGGCGTGCTTCAATTCCCCCTGTTTTGATAACAGATGAGATATTGTCAGGTTGTATGAAACAGATCCTGCAGGCACTGACAGAGCAGGGGAACTGGTAATTACCAACAGGCAGATCCAGCAGATCTCGGGTCTGTGACGGCAACTGCAGCTTGTCTCGGTGAACGGCAGGCCTGCATTAGATTGAAGGAAACAAGATAGCACTGTGTGGTGATGCTATCTGTGCAGGGGAAAACAAAAGAAGGCCGTGAGGAACATGGCGGATTGATGCAGATGGAGACTGGCGTAGAAGATGACAATTTATAAATAGGCCTCATGGAGATAGGCAGAAGAAAGTATAGTGAAATGATAACATTAAATGTAAAAGGTTATGGATCAGGATTCCCACAATTATGAAAAACTGTCGTTTTCATGCCTGGAAACTTGAGGAAATTAATGGACTTAAACTAAAATAATATTTTATTTTAGCTAGTTTCCAAGGAAACATTTCTCATTTTCTTTCACTTGAGTTACTACAATAACCAAAACTAAAACTGAAATAAAAATGAATAAAAACTATACTGGCATAGTTTAAACAGAAACAGAAAAATGTCAAAAATGCATCACAAAATTACTAAAACTTTAAACTAAATTAACATGGAGGCGGAAAATATAAAAATAAAATTTAATTCAAAATATTAGGAAAAAATATGTCTAAGTGATACTAAAATACAACTGATCTTAAAATGCAGTTAAATATCATAATTTCTGCAGGAGGATGTCATTAATTTAATCTAAAATGTTTAACATTTTTTAAATATATAATACATAATAATATTGGTTTGTTTTAATAAAACTGTTGCCATTGTATTCTATGTAATAAATGTAAAAAAAATATGCTAAATATTCAGGAATTTTCAATTCTGACAGGAATTTTCAAAACAGCATGATTTTTGAGGCTCATCTTAAATATTGTAATTTTTAAACATATATAATAATACAATAATTATACTGCTTTAGCAAGACTGTTCGAAATTTATTATGTTAATCTATATCTAGTTTTATCTATTAATCTAGTTAGTAACATGATACATATTCTGTTTCTTTAGTAAAAAAAAGTACTGTCTGTTCCAGTAACAGTAAACTCTCAACATTATATCAACGTTTATATCATAAAGCACCAATTTGGTTCTGTTTACAGACCTCAGTACTGTTTCTCCAGGCTGAAATATGACATTCTATTCACATTGTTCTCTCTATTAGTATATCAATGTCCACTGGATATCTGATGCTCTCCATATGCTAATCTGCAAGTTTAATGAGACGTGCCACCATAGCAACATTTCACCTAAGTGAATGAAGGGACACTTTCTATTGTTTGAGGATTGTAACATGTTGCTCTGCAGTATTAAACCCAGCCTGATGTTTTGTCTGAATTGATTATGTCTCATTATCTGCGGATGATATGCGATTTACATGCTTTCCTCTTTTTGTAG
Organism: Poropuntius huangchuchieni; assembly: GCA_004124795.1. Classification (NCBI taxonomy): domain Eukaryota; kingdom Metazoa; phylum Chordata; class Actinopteri; order Cypriniformes; family Cyprinidae; genus Poropuntius; species Poropuntius huangchuchieni. The sequence continues at coordinate 11,144 of SCHK01444774.1, forward strand.
GATGTCATTGCAGATTCGGTATAGAGCAGTATGATGATTGATCAGCTCATGGATCCTCTCTGAGACGGTGTGTGTGTGTGTGTGTGTGTG
>SCHK01444783.1:5554-17518 GCA_004124795.1 Poropuntius huangchuchieni
CACACATTTGTCAGCGAAGCAGCTCTTAAAGCGTGCACATTGCGAACGATCCACTTCTGCAGGTGAAGAGCATTTAGGCCTACATCCAGATATTCATAACAGCAGGCTATCAAAAAAGAGTATTAAAATATGAGGACACTTTTTGATGCGAGTGACTATGGCTATGGCTAGAAACGCCCCTGCAGTTATTGTATTAATCTGCAATTAATATTTTTACCTTTTCTATAGACTAAATACCGAACATATTCAGCAACAGTTTAACGTTTTTCGTTATTTTTCAAGATCAATAGTTGTGATGAATAGCCTAAATAGTGTCCAGAAAAGGCCAGCCTTTTAACAGTAAGCTTAGGAATAAGTTCTTGAATAGGCCTATGTGTTTTTAACAGTGCCTCTGTCGACTAATGTCGATTAAACAGCATATCTTTCTTAAAAATGTGTACTGAAAATGAACACGCTCTGTGTTAAGCAGGAGACAACAGAGACCCAATACCGCCATCTAGCGGTGATACGCATCTACTGTTTTTGAGCGTAGCTTGTTGCTATAGAAACACCAGATACAATAGCAACACTTGATTAGAGACAGAAAGTTTCAGAGTGCCAGGCCAGCCAATGTGTTAATGAAACGTCTTAAAGTTTTTATGAAACGTCTAGAGACTTACATTATTAATTAAAAAGTTTATTTAAAATGTACGCGTATTTTTGAACGAAATTGGGTTTAAAATGTACCGGAAAACAATGTGGAGGAAAGCAGTGAGTGATGCGGTCAGCTCACATCAACATCGGGCCCTGAATACTACCATTTTTATTCTCAAAGAGTTTGGACCGATTGGATTTCTCCTTAAAGAGGATGGAGACAGCAAACATTATAAAGTAAGCTTGCATTACTTTGTTGTTGTTTAATTACATTTTTAATATATTTGTGCAAATTAACAATGCCGTTTCATATTTAAGGTGTGTTTGGGCGATCCACACACGTGTACCTGCCCTACGTTTCAGAAAGAGAAGGATCTTTGTACACACATATGCTGGTAAATAAATGATTTGGGTTGAACTCTAGATGGGTGTTTCTTCAACAATGAGCACTTAGTTTTTACCTCTTTTACCTAGTTTTTAAAATAACAAGTAAGGGGTACAACAATAAAATCTGCATGACAGGCATTTGAAAAGTAGATAAATAAATGATCCAGGCATTGTATGTATAACAATTCGAAGTTTTAATGTTACCTAATCTGTTAGTTTTAATAAATAACAACCCCTGGCCTGGACAGAAAAGTGCACATAGTTGAAGAAACACATATACAGTTTGCATGTTGAGATATTATCTAACTTTACATCTCCACTTCATTCTAGGATTTTAATGCGTAAATTTCGACTGCCACGAGATCATGAATGTAAGTACACTTTTCTTTCTAAGGTGTAGGCATTATCAAACAATCCTTTCCACTGATAACTTGCAAACAGATGCACATAAAGGCACATACCACCTGTACATTGATGTTTGAGCTACAAGTGTCTTTCTGGTCATTTGTTCTGTTTCAGACTGTTTTCAGTACGGTCTTGCGGAGAGACAGATCCTAGAGTTGTTACAAGGGCTTCATGAGACCAAAACTACATCTTCTAATGACAGGAGGAGCTCAGAGCCATCATGTCCTGAGCCTAGTGAGGAAGACGGCAGCATCAGACAGAAAGACATTGAGAAAGATGATATATGTCCAATCTGTCAAGAAGAACTTTTGCTGAAAAAATTGCCTGTAACCTATTGCAAGTAAGAGAACTGATTCAGAATTAATCTTATTTAGGAAATTAAATGGATACTCTTTAAATATATGTCTAAAATATGTAAATATATGTAGAATTTAATGATAAATATTGTATTAAACAGCAAGTGAATATGTTCCATAGCTGAAACATTTGAAATCGATACATTTTTAGTAATTATGCCTTTTCTCAAAAGCATCTCACCCAAGTTTCCATTTAAACTCAAAAAGCTATTAGTGATCCTCAATGACATGAAATTTCTATGCTGTGGTGGTGACTGGTTGCAATGTAATTATGCATCATTTTTAAGGTTCAGTTGTGGAAACAACATCCACATTTCCTGCATGAAGGTATGGGCTGATCATCAAACAAAGAGGGACCCATGTGGCCTGCTTAAGTGTCCACTCTGTAGGGAGGAATTTGGCACTTTTAAGCAGCTAATTGAACAGGTATATAATTATTTTTTTTACTACCTTTTGTTTAAACTTAAATCATCTCGGGTTTAAATGTGTTATCTTTGACAGGTGAAAAATGCAGGTGAACTGTTAACCTTCTATGAGAAGGACTGTCTGGACAAACATCTGGGTGTTATGTGCAACAGCTGCAGGGTTATTCCAATCATCGGCAAATGTTTCAAGTAAGCATCTATTACAAAGTGTAGATACATACTATTATTCAGAAGTTAGGGGTTGGTAAGATGTTTTAATATTTTTTTGGAGGAAGCGTCCTGTGATCACCAAAGCTGCATCTTTTTGATTATATACAGTAAAAGCATTTGTATTATGTAATATTATTACACTTTGAAAGGATTTTATACTTAATATATTTAAAAATGCTATTTATTTCTGTCATGACAAAGCTGAATTTTCAGCAGCCAGTACTCTAGTGTCACAGGATCCTTCAGAAATCACTGCAGTATGCTGATTTGGTTCTCAAATATATATATTTTTCTATTATAATATAATTATCAATGTTGAAAACAAATAGAATTTTGTATTTGTAACAAATTTGTAACTGTAAAACTCTGTTTTGGTCCATTTAATGTATCTTTGCTGAATAAAAGTATTAGTATTGATAAAACTTTTCAAAGTTTTAATTTCTTTAAAAGAAAAAAACCTGCCGAGCCCAAATGTTTGAACGGTAATCTATATATTCTGATTCTGACTAATACTGGATTGAAGTGTCATATTTAGTGTCTTAAATCGGATATTCACAGATGCACAGACTGCAGTTATTTCCATCTGTGTGAGGACTGCTTTAGGAGAACAGTCCATCCACAACATTGCTTCATGGTTCGAATGGTGAGTTGTTAAGATTCACATGTGAGCAGGACGCATGCTACTCATAACTGCAGAATGTAGTTATTTATAGCATAAATTATGGCACTATCAAACAATATAACGAACAGCATTATTTTATGTTTAAATGGATGTTTAGGTTGTTACAGTGATTAATGTGTAGTAATATAGAATTACTAGAATACTTATAGAAGCATAGAATTACTGATAGAATTTAGAGGCTAACAAAAATGTATTTCTTTACTAATTGTGCAGAAAAGAGGTCAGCCGTGGCAGACAGCAGAAACTCACGCCTCTGAGGACACACAGATAATGGAAAACCACTTAGTGGGTAGTAGGTTCGTCTGCTCCATTCTAGCTTCTGTGCTACGCAATTCTTTTATTTTTAATTCCAAATCCATTTTTGGATGGGGGGGGGGTACTGGGACGTATTACTCTATTTTATTATACATTACAGCTCCAGCAGCATGTCTGGTGTGACACAGGATATCATCCCGAACTATGTTATGAAGAGTTTGCCGGTGGTGAGAGTTCGAAAAGAGTCCAGACTGCTTTATCCAGGATTTCAGTGTAGAATCTGCCTCTCAAGTTTTCAGCTGGGTCAGCATGTCAGAACTCTTCCCTGCAAACACAAGGTAACATCCCAAGTTCAGCTCATTCAAGGTGTGTTGAATACTGAAAATTACGATCTTTTTTATTATCTATTTTCTTTCTTTCCTGAATCTGACCCAGTTCCATACTGACTGTATTGATCCATTGCTCCGCAAGTCTAACTGCTGCCCTCTGGACTGGCACGTCATCTACAATCCTCTAATGTGGAATCCCAAAAGTGGCAGAAAAGAAAGCTCTCTGGCTCCATCTAGTGATCTTCTGAGCAAGCGTAGTAATGACCAGATCTCAGAGTTCTTTCTACCAGGTATTGGTTTGCACGTAAACAAAGGTAGTGCTCCATCTCGGTTGAGAACAGTAACATCTGAACCAGGGTATTCCAGTCCTTCCTCTGTGGATTCACTCAGTCAGGGTTTTCGGGATCTCAGCATCAATAGTTCCCACATAGAACCATATACCAGAATGTCCCACATAAAGCAGAATTATACAAATAAACATCATAGGAGCTTATCAGTTGGGAAGGCAATGGTTGCACAGAGGAGAGAGTCCTTCCCAAATAGGCCTTCAGCAGTTAGTCTAACTTGTTTGAACGTGCAGTCAGCTTTGGTCGGAACACAAAGTGACCAGGAAAGACTCACTGTGGGCATTAATGGGTCATCCAGCATGACTCCAGCTTTCGGCAGGATCGGAGCACCGAGGAGTGGTCGCTTAAGACAGAGACCAAGGCCAAACAGGGTGGATGTGAAGGATCTTCATCTCTGGATGACAAACAATCCTGTCAAAGTTATACTTATGGGAAAACAGGAGTAAAGTGAACAAATATGCAATCAAAAATAATGGTAGCAAGTTGCTTCAAGGGTGTTTGGATTATCTCCACAGTCCAGGAAGCAAGAATTCAAGACACTCAAATGTGTAATATTAAAAAGTTTTTATTAAACTGTGGCAATAACGAAGCACCCTGAGGAAAGCTCTTTTTAATGTTATTGCCTTTTTTTTTCCAAAATGGGCTTTTTAATGTTATACCTCATAAGAGTGCCTTAAATTTCTTGCTTAATAAATTAAGCATGTTAGGTTTCTTGTGTTTAGCTGAGCAGTCACTGAATTTCATAATCTTTAAACTCAAAATTAACAGTGCGTGATCCAGCAAAGACAGACCATTTTTGACATTTATGTTGTTATAAGAGACTAGTTTTATTATTGTCTTTTACATTTAAGTATTTAATGTTTATTTATATGGTTAAAAAAAAAATCAAGAATAAAATACATGCTTTCATTAATTATAGGTACATAAAACTCTGAGTATTTTTATTTTTGGTCAAGTACCTTTATTAAATGTGCACAAAAAGTCAGATTACAAGCTGTACTTTTAAGCATCCAGGAATGGCTCATGAGCCGTTTAAACCAGTGTGTTGAGAAATCATTAAAATATATTACAATTATTGAAATAATAAATGCTACAATACAACATAAATTACATTAAAAACATTCAGCTGACACAATGCAATCTCTCCTCAGTCATACTTCATTTAAAATCTCAAACTCAGTTTGCCATCTTAGTTCAAATCTGCTGCCTGACAACAAGCTAGTGTTTTATTGTAACTGTCAATAAGAATTAAACAGTTACAATTAATTGTCCAAAATAATAAAGCTAAAAAAGCTCCAACACATTCAATACATGAGGTTATAATGATTCGTTGTCAATTCGTGAAGAAATATTTCACACAAAACACATTAGCACAAGAAACATCTTAATATGCTAGGTTTATGACCTGTACAGCTGTGCTTTCAGGTAAACCATAACCTGAGACATATCGTTGATGTTTTTGGGTACTACATTCTTACACATGAAAACATTGAATGATAAAAGCATCACAATGGACGGCATGCAAATGTGACTAGCAATAATACATTAAATAAGTACAGTGCGTTAAAACGGCATATGACCTCAAAGGCCTTGGTCGCTCCCTCAGAAAACGCTTTGCAACACACTGGTGCTCTTTCTGAATTGGAGAATATATAGTGCTTAGCTGAACAGTGCTCATTTTTTCCACAATTTATTTTATAATTGTTTCTGGCACTGTGTGGCAGTTCCTTGCGTTACATTTCAATGTCTTTAGAACTGAATTGAAGAACAAAAACTGATTCCAAGCAAGTCAAGAGATCCAAATTGACAGTATTTAAGAAGTTTTTCAGACTCGCTAGAAGAGCATTGTGGGTACAAGCATTGTGCTCACAGGGCAACAAATGTTTAAAAATACTTATATATATTTATATACATACTTTTACAATGTACTTTTGAAGGTAAACAAATATGTTCTTTCAAAGAAGTTTGTAAAAACATTGTACAATGTGGTTGGGAAATTGTGTACAAATGAACTGCTGACAAGATGCTGGATACAGCATAGCCACAGGAATCGACTTTGAGCTACGGCAGGTGCAACAGACATTTTTGTTTTATTCATTCTTCCTGATGTTTATGTTATAAGGCAATTTGATCAAAACCATTTTCAGACACCAAAAAGCTATGGCTACACGCAGGTTATTCAGTTAGTGTTTCGTGTGGGGTCTCTCCTCCCTCATGTGTCGAGATGTCTTCTTGTCAGGCTTCTTGTCTCGAACCTTCCGCAGTCTCCGTGGTGGAGGGGTAGATTTGGACTCGCTAGAGGTGTCCCCTGCATCCCTGTCCTCCGGGATGTTGGGAATGGCTGCACTACTGCCTTCCAGGGTGTTCCTCAGGGACGTGTCCTCTGGACTCCCAATTTCACTGCTGCTCAAGTCCTGCTCTGGATTTCCACTTATTTTAGCCATGCTAGAGCTTGAAGGTTCCTCGCTTTTTCGCAGAGGCTGCTGTAGCTCATTCATGTCCACTCCAGAGTCTAAGCTTGTGTCATTGCTGCTGCCTGGACGATGTCTTCCCTGAAGCTCAATCACAGAGTGACGAACCTGGGCTGCTGGTTTACCATCAAGAGACACAAACCAGGCCCGGGGCGGGTGAATGGACGGCTTACCCTTGGAGAGCTCCAGCAAGGTTTGCTCTGATATTCCCTGGAGCTCCCCCCGGAAAGGCCCCATTCCGGCTGCTTCGTTCAAAGTTCCTGGGACAGATACGGATTCCAGGAGATGACTGTAGCGGCCCCATAACCCTGGATTTGCAGCAGCGGCTTGCGCTCCTTCCAGAGCCTGCTGCTCGTCACTGTCCTGCTGGGGAACTTTAGGTAATGTCTGAGTGAAACTGTCTTTTAAGTTACGCTCTGTTTGAGCTCCATGCTCCATGCCATTTCGTGGGAAAGTGGCAGATCTACTTCCAGCTGGGTCAGCTTGTCCCTGGGAAGTGAACAACTCTGGGGCTGGTACAATTGCCACGGACTGGTTATAGATGTGGAACAGCTTGTCTCTGAAAACTACATTCTCCGCACCATTCTGTTCAGATTTTTCCCGTATCTTTGCAACTTCCTCACTGTTAACATAGAGATTAGACACCGTGGCTCTGAAGCTTTCTAATCCCACAGCTCCAATATTTTCGTACAGATTGCCCACTGGCCGGCCAACATTTTCCACATAAATGTTGTAGTTGGCTTGGTGTCGTGGAGAGTCTGATGCATCATGGCCGATGCCTCTTGCAGCCAGAGAGTAAGATCGGTCCCCATTATGAAAGAAAAGTTCTTGAGCCTCATCAGAGCTGGTGGAAGTGGTCTGGTCTTTCTTCAGCACAGTGAGCCTGGTGGAATTCCATCGCCTTCTTCCAGCCTCATAGTTTAAATCTCTGTAAAACAAGATAGGAAAATACTTTTTTTACTACAGATTTTGATAATTGCCATTCACATGAAAATAAGGTTAATATTAAATATTCAAGTCATGCAATTCAGTGTTGCTCATTGGTGTTTAATAAGAAAGTCATAAAATGATGTTTCCATGGTTGAATAAGCTCTTACCTGCAGTGAAATACAATCACAGATAAAAATCCAATGACTATCACAAGAGTTCCTCCCAAGATACCCACAAGAAGGTATGTGTGGTAGGAAATGAAATCCATTGAGCTTGCAAGCCCCATATAACCTAGATTTACACAAACATAAATCTGGTTAGAGAGATTTTACAATATATATTTTAATTACATCTTAAATATGACTGATTCCTACCAGATGATGGTGGTGGTGCAGCAATCCAGTTACCAAGTTGAGGTGCTACGTAATTCCAGACTAGGCCGTTTGTCTCCATCTTAACAGTGCCTATTCCTTTATTTACCCAGGTACCTGTGATAAAATATATCATTAAGTGCTTCTATTGGACACAACCCCAAAGATCTCCTAATCTTGATATACACGGTATTGTGTAAAAGCATGAAGCTCCTACTTAAAGTTGTTTAAAATCATCCATTAAGGACTGTAATGATGATAGTTCATAGTCCCCACTTCAAGAAAACAGTGGAAGATCTGACAAGCTTCTTCTGAATGGGCAAGTTTGCAGTTTTTAAACGCTGAAATGTTTTTCAATCACCTATGGTCATGTCGAAGGTCCACGCAGGCAGTGAGTCAGACGGTCGAATGTTGGTGTTGTAGGGAAGTGGTATTTTGAGCTGAATGGGTCCTTTGACATCAACCTCTTTTCCATTAGACACTAACTGGGCACTGATCATAGCCAAGGGGTTTAACTTGACATTCCTATAACCTGTAATTGGGGATACAATGATAACTGAGATTCATTTTATAATCTGCAGAAAATACATTAGAAATCTGTGTAAAGGTGTGTGGTCTAGACTAGGATCAATATTATGTGTACAGTGTGCCATCATGTTAGCTCTTGTTTAAATCTGAGTATCCTAGCGGCCTGATATTGCCTAATCAATAACAAGCAATCAATAACATTAACGAATCAATGCAGTATTGAGTTTTCAAACAGTAATTGAGTTTGTAAAACTGCCCAACAGTATACTTCCCTCAATTAAAGATCATTCAAATTTAGTGAAACACAAAGGGTTAGCATTCACTCAATGATAAGATGTGATAAGGAATGACAGGACAACTGTTTAGATTTGCCTGCACCACCATGTAGTCAGATGCAAAAGATCATTTTCCTTTTTTCAAATTCATCTTACCTCCTTTACCACTCAGGTTTAGAGTAAAGAAATTTGAGTCTTTTTCTGCAGGCAGGGTTGGAACTGTCAGATAGGCTGACAACATGGAGATGGTAGTGTTCTCAGACAGTTTGAGGAGACTTTTGGGAAACTGTAAACTCGGTTGAAATGACAGATCTGTAATGTGAAAATATATAGATAATACAACTGTAGAAATTTGGTGTGTCAGTATTACATTGAGTAGGGCTCCATGCATCAGATATACTGGATTAAATTATAGATTATAACAATTAAAAAAAAAAAAAAGCTCTCAATTTAAAAATAGCAGTATGGATAATTGGATAAAATAATAGGATGTATAATAAGGATGTTTTATGTGACATACCAGATGCTTTTCGAGTTATCAGCACAGTATCATCAAAGAGCCAGATGTTCCCTTGTGTTTGAGGGCGCAGGGACATTGTAATAACAGAAAAAACTAGGAAATAGCACAAAAAAAAACACTCAAACCTCATTTCAGCAGCCAAGTTTCTCATATTAAAGTGACATTAATTGTTTTTCTCCATTTGTTTCAAGGTCATTTCTTTAGAGCTCTAGTTGGGTGTTATAAAACAAGCCAGGGCCAGGATGAGGTCACATGGTTCGCAGCTTTCTTGCTGCCTAGTCATCTTTTTCTCACTATTTATTTTTTCATCTCACTGAGGTGTTTATTGAGCATAACTTGCTAAAATATGCAGAGATTAAGAGGAAACTTTGAAATACAATAAAAATACATCAATTAATACATGCCTATAAAAACATCATAACAATGATCATATAAAATACACAATATCCTAATAAATAAAATTAATAATGTTATGAACGTACTGGGCATCTTGGTGGTTTTCCAAGGCAGCTGGGTGAGTACATAACCCTCCATGCTGGCCACCAGAGTGAGGGTCAGCCCAAGGTGGTATGGGACAGTGACCATGACCTCCCCATTCTCCAGAGTCTGGCTGGAGTGAATCTGGGATTCATTCAAATACACACCCACCAGAGCTCCTTTCAGGAACCTCTGGCTAGATGCATCTTTAACCCAAATCTTCAGGGTCAGGAGCGACTCTGGAGACAGAGAAAATGTCAGGTTTTTGTGGAAATGAATAAAAAATGTGCATAAAAAATTTATACTGCGCATAAAAACGAGCATAGAAGGATATTCTGGTCGCTTGAATGCTAAATTTTGCCTCGAGCTCTTGTAATACGAGTCAAAGATAAGAGAATTATTATTATTATTATTATTTTTAAATGAAACAAATTAAATGGAGTTTAAGCTTAACCACATGCACAAATGTTTATAAGTTCATTAAAGTAACTGAATTATAATTGCTCAACGCATTAAAAACCAATACAGCCAAAACTGAAAAAAATTGGTTGGTGACAGTGAAATCTTTGCCTTGAAATAGTAATGACCATTGGACCCACGGCTCAGGCAGAGCGACTTAAAAATAGATCAAAGTGCCAAATGTCGGATGAGCACATCAGTGAAAAGCTGATGCTTGAGAAACCTTGAAAATCCTCTTTGAAATGTCTCTCAATACAAAAAAAAAAAAAAGAGAAGTCAATCCCTCATTCTTTGCACATGTGCAGATCCTCAAAACAACAATATAGCCAAGATGACACAATGGCAGACACTAAAAGTTAGTCAAATAAAGCAAAGCAGCTTCAACATATTTTTTATAAAAAAATCTTTTGGAAATGCTTTGGTCTTAACTTCAGGCCCTGATATTTCAGCAAGAAGATCACTATTACATATAACTAGATTACTATAATACAACCATGACCTGGTACTTAACAAAATGTGTTACAGGAAATTTGCTACTGTAGCGCTCAGTAACATTGATGTTATGAAATTAGGTGTTACTCTTTGTGCTGTTCTAGACCCATCTGTGAATGGCAATGGCAGCTTTCAAGCTGGGGTCCAGGAATTCCCAGAGGTCAGCAGACAATTTTGAGGGGAAAAAAGTATAAAAATAATATGAATTATTAACATTATAATATCTATAATTAATTCTGATCTACGTGCAATGTAAATGGCAACTGTTTTTTTTATTAAACATGTTGTCTTTGCAATATCACATACTATTTATTTTTTTTCAAATGCATATAGTGGCCTCACATTTTAGTAATTTTGGGGTCATTGGCATCAAAAAGTTGAAAACCCCTGACATTAAAGATTTGATTATACCATCTCAAACAGAAAAGTCTTTGATGATTCTAGCTCTAAAATAATCCCACCTTAAATGCATAATGATAAACAACATCGTAACGTTGCTCAACCATATCAGCTATTCACCTTTAAATAATGTAGATGCAGACACGGCTGTTCTAAATAAAGCCTGAAATAGGTGGCTTCGCTGCAAATGGCCCAGTAGAAGCGCTCCGCAGGCTCACAAATAATAGACATATAATGAACGCTATAGGCCAACGTTATGAGACAGCAAGCACAGCGGTCAACAGCGCACCCCTGTCCTTTGTTGTCATGTACCCCATCACGAAAACATCCCTATTATTCGCGAGCACGCCGCATGCGGAGCTCATGGCGGAGCTGATGCTGAGGATGTAGATGATGCTGAGGGTGAACCCAGCGGATGCCGTGACCGTTACCTGATGGAGGCACCGTCGCATCCCCCTGTCCCTTGAGCGGGGACGTCTGCGTATCGCTGGCATTGTCCTCCTCCGACAGCGAGGCGAGCACCCCACCCTCCGCTCTCCTCACGTACCCATCCTCGCAGAAAATCAGCAGCGCGGCGAGGAGCACACACCCCGAAAGATCTGGCATGGCGTCTCAGACATAACTGCACTCAGTGACACGGAGAAGGAGAATGTTGTTGTCTTTCTGTCTTTTGGTGGCTGTGTATGTCACGGTCACATCATGCTTCTCGGCTGGACCGATGGATATCTGAGGGGAGCTGCTGGAGTCAGATGGGTGCGCGTGTTGCGTCACAGCTCACGCGATGCCATCTGCTGGCTCAGTGTTTTTTTTCTCTTTGTTAAAGCGCACGCAATTACGCAATGCTCTTTTCAGGCCTTGGTAAATATTTTACCATAATATTTTAATTGGTTTATGTAACATTTTAAAATATGAGCAAAATATATGTCTCGAAAAAATTGTCATAAAAGGAAAATTTTTTTGAAATTGAGAATTAACATCTGAATGAATAAGCTTTCAAATGACGTATGATTTGT
>SCHK01444784.1:0-11698 GCA_004124795.1 Poropuntius huangchuchieni
GAGTAATCCTCACTCCCCTGATCTAGTGACTGTTAGAGTGTTTACATTTGTTTACATCTTGTAATTCTAAGTTTAAATCATTTTCGCTTTTATTCAATTCATTCATCTTGAAATTCTTTTTTGCTTCCATGTGACTTATTTCACAATACTGACTTTTTTCTAATAATTGCAAGTTAATGTCTAATATCTGTCAATTTCAAGTCCGAATTGCAAGATATTAACTTCTAGAAATTCTATTTTATCTATCAATTTTGATTTTCTCCTTAGAATTCTAAGTTTACATTTCTCAATTCTTTTGGTTTCCGTCATGGAACAAAAATCCTAATAAACATGTTTTTAAACCTGGCCTTTTAATATGAACAGCAAAATAAATATGCTTGCATATTGTAATAAAGGCCAATTTTATCGCTAATAGTACAGGAAAATGGCCCTTTAATGACAAAATCGTTAGAATCCAACTCAAAGTTGAACTTTAGTACTGCTGCATATTGAAGACTTTCAATTATAATTGTGTAAATGAGTCAGACATGGCCTGAGGGGCTGTGAGTCAGACAAAACTGTGAGCACGGTGAGCCTTACGTCATTGGTTTCTCTCCTCAGTCACATTCATGTGACTTCTTTTGGCCAACAGCCATTGTTTTCAATGTCATTATCAACATCCTGTGGAGAAACTGTGCTCTCCATATGTCGATGGAAATTGGCTGTAAATAGCGTTTGTTGATCTAGTAATGAAACCAAATGGCTTCTTCCTCGAAAGCTGGATATTTTTTCAAGGTCAACGCATTTTGGCCTTCATCGCATACTTTAGAAAAAAAAAATTGGAATTAAATTTAGAAACAACTCAAACCACATATGCAAAAACCTCTTTGTGGCCTTAAAAATATGGAATCTGAAAAATATATTAAATATTTAAAGATATTTAAGCAATTTGAAATATGTACATCTTAATACTAATAATATTTTTTAAATAAAAAAACAAAGACTGTAGGTGGAAATCCATCCTTGGCCTGGCTACGTCAATTCAAAGTAGCTTTGATTAGAGAAAACGACACCTTGAAGACAATGCCAGCAGTGGTTGTTTGTGTACGTTTTCATGTCTTGATTGCCACATTTATTTAATACCAAGCCTTCTTTTGACCTAATTATCTAGTTCCCTCACCATAGCTGGAGCCAAGGATCAGGTCATCCAACCCGACTCTCTAAGCGAAGATAAAACCAGCATTAAGCGCCGTGCCAAGCAGCTGTCGAGTAGAGCATCAGTCAATTTATTCACAGGATTGTGAGCCAATAAAAGAGTGAATGTTCAATACTCTACACCACTATTCTTGTTGGAGTTGGTCCATCAGGGAGCCGTGGTCACTCTCTTTGTGATAGTCGGTCATGTTCATGGACCCTGATAATCTGAATAATTCATCGCATCAAGAAACTGAGCAATGCCAATTGTTGCTAGCATAGAGGGCCTTTCTGTTCTCACCTGTATCAAATATGCATGTTAAACAAGTCATGTTCCCAGGCTGCGCTCAGCCATTGTCTTTCTTCCCTGAAACATAATTGACACTCTATCCCCTCAAGAGTTGTGTGTGATTGTCCTGTGCCGCTTCTACAATAGCATGTCATCTCTCATTAGCTTTTAGCTGATTGGCATGCCTGTTCATGAACCAGATCAGGTGAAGCTTCGTGAATGTTTGTAACCTTCTTTTATTAAAGAGGATTTTCTTGTTCAAATCCTATTAATATGCGAGAGAACTATAAGTACAGTAGGGCTGCACAATTTGGGGAAAAATCTTAATTGTAATTTTACTAACAAAATTTGCAATTGCTATTTCACCACCTTTAAATAAAACATTTCTATCGGTATTCTGAGTGGTTTTGAGATGAGCTTCAAAGTTTTTGCAACCTGGTCTCATAAAAATACGTACCTCTGTGCACTTTTTGTGCTACACCGTTTTACGCACCTTACTGCACGTTTCGCCGTAGTTTCAAAGGGAAATGTCCACTGAGTGGCGCTAAAGCACAGGTTAAATACGCGAACCCTGATACGTTTTTATTACGTAGATATAGGTATTTTATTACGTTGCTTCAGGTACGTATTGCGGCGGTTCAGAATTCAAATATCCGGGAACTGTCGCTAAAAGTAAATGCTGTATCGTGTTGGAAATATGTCCTACACCAAACCCAACTCTAAACCTACCTGGTTACACGGGATTCGAAACGGAGAAAACGGTTTGTGAGGTACCGAACAAATTTACCGTCTTACCGTCAAACTTACTATCTATGAAAACCCATGGATATGAAGCTGGATATGTGCGACGCTAACGTTTAAAAGCATTAGTTTTCAAATCTCCCATCATATTAACATATTATTGTTCTGAGGTCGTAACATGATATTCTTCAAGTAATTGTTTGAAAATTACGCTTTATTAATCAAAACTCTGTAAATTTATAAAAAAGAATAAAATGTGTCTGAGTTTTACTGCCTCTAGTGTTCATTTCTTTTGGAAACTGCCGTGATATGTACTTATTGGTACGTATTTCGTGTCTCGCTAAAAAGTGCACACAGGTACATTTATGCCATGAGACCAGGCAGAGTTTTTGCATGCCATGTACACAACTTAAAAAAAAAAAATAAAAAAAATACGAGTAAACAAGTCACATAATGTAGAGAAATAAGAACATGTGAGTAATTCAATTTTGACAAAAAAAAAAAAAAAACGTCATATAGAACCTTATAATTCCAAGGTGACGATTTAAAAAATGTTTTTTGTTTTGCTTGTTTGTTGGGCTGCACAGTTTTACCCCAAACTTTGTGATTTTGTTTAATTTAATTGTGTTATAATCTTACTTTATGACTTTAAATGACTTTTTGATCTGGTCTTATTTATGTAGGCCATCCTGTATGACTGTATGATATTTAGAAGGATGTTTTTTAAAATTAAATTTGAGTCAATGGGGTCCACTGTCTGGACCAAAACAACAACAACACCACCAACACATTAAGACTTGTGAAAGTTGTTCAGGTTTGGAACAACACGAGGGTCATTTCCCTTTAAGTTTCTCTTCTATACTGGCTTCTGTACTCTTTAAAAGACATAATTGTTGGTTCTTCACATAGTCAGCATGTATGAAATCAGCATTTCGCAGTCCCTGCTCCTTGTTTGTCATCTCCTTGAACTCCCAAACGTCTGCCGAATCCGAGAACATCCCTGGTCTCAGATGGCTTCTGTTCTCCAGCAACACGCTGATGCCCTTGTCGGTTTTTGTTTGGCCAAGGTTACAGTTGCCTCTTTGAAGTACAATGTCCCCTTGAGATGTCACCTCCTGGGAGTCGACATTCACCCTGAGCATCCGTCATTTGCCCCTTCCTCATCCTCGGTCTGCTTCATCCTGTCTGACTGTCTCCTCGCGGGCCACTGTCGGGTTTCCCCGAGCTGTAGATGATAGATGGGCTTGCGGAGCAGCGGGAGACAGAATGAGGAGGATACGTACGGTTATGTAAAGAGATGTGTGGGCAGCATTTGAAATCGATGTGAGTTGAAGAGTGCCATCAGCAGCACTAAACTAGTGCAGATCCAGCGGTGATATATGGGAAAGTTGACGCCTCCACACACTTCCCTTCAGCTCACGGCCCCCTCCATGAGTTCTTGCACCTGCCCTAGAGTTTTTTTTTCCCCTTTCTAGTGTGCGTTCATTATTCCTTTTAATGTAGTTTCTCTCTAATTAAGGTACTAGGCTGCCTTAATTGCTCCCGGTCTGTATCATCTGTTTAAGAGGTTTTTTTTTTGTTCTTCTTTTTTTTTCAACCCAGATAGACTTTTCTCTCTGATGTTTGTGCAATATCAGTCTGTGCTTATGCTGCTATTTTTTCCATTCTCATCATTAAACCTGGTCTTGTTTATGTAGGACAATTTCCCGGATTCGACAGAAACATCAAGCACCACCTAGTTAAGTGTTTTTCACACTAAAAACAAGCACTGCTTCAAAAATGTTGAATGTTTTTTATTTCCTTTTCACTCCAGCATGCTCTAAATAGTATAATTCCAGGATGCATTGATTTTTTGGCTTCTTATGGTGGCATAAAATGACTAACACTATAAATGGTTAAGTAGACAAAATGGTAAGCGACTCTTAAGACAGACTTAAAAATGCAGCCATTGCTTTATAACAAAATATAGGTAACACTTAATAAAGCCTTAATGCATAATGCAGTATGAAGATTTTCAAAGGGTATAAAGCATTGTAGTTATTCATAGTGTGTGTTGTAATTAGTGCTGTCAAACGATTAATCGCATCCAAAATAAAAGTTTTTATTTATGTTATATATGTATGTGTACTGTGTGTATTTATGTATATATAAATACACACACACATACAGTACATATTTAAAAAAATATTTACATTTATATATATTTATATTCCTATATTTTATATTTTTATATATTAAAAACTTTTATTTTGGATGCAATTAATCACGATTAATCGTTTGACAGCACTAAAATTATGGAATATATATATATATATATATATATATATATATGGAATGTTGTTAATGTCATAAACTACACACATTTGTGAGAGTGATTAAAAATTGTGAGAGTAATTAAAAATTCCCAAGCTCTTTTGGTGTCTAGTGTAGATTTGGCAGCAGTTTTTTTTGGCAGATTTTTTTTTCTTTTCTCAATCTGTTTTTAGAACATTGATCTTATTTTGTATTGATATTTTATGTTTAACCAGCCTCTCAACAGCTGTTACTGGGAAATAAACACTAATTGCTTGATTTGCCCTTCACATATCGACTAACAGCTGTTATGTAATTCTCAGGTGACATGCTACCTTGCTGAGGTGAACAACAGAGCAAAGAGGTAGCCGTGTCTCTCATTTACTCCTGACAACTTTCAGGTCGAGGTCAGCTCCATTTAAATTCCAGTGCAGGGAAAGCTTAATTTGGAGTTAAATGTATTTTAGAGACAATTTTAATCACTCTGATGTCACAAAAATATATTTTTTTAAAATGTCTTTTTCTCTTTTTTTCTGTCCATACAATGAAAGTCAGTGGAGATCAATGTGTTGGACCCCATTGACTTTGTTTTCATCCACATAATCAATTTAAACAGTTGACTGACATGAGGGCGAGCAAATAATGGCAGAATTGTCATTTCTGGTTAAAATAGCCCATTATGTGGGTGATATATTTTTTCATTTATGTCTTAACTATGCAGTGGTGCAGTATTTGTATTCCAACAGTTTGGAGTTATTGCACATCTGCATGGACATATAAATTCATATGAGAGCACTTTCTTGAAGTCAATTAAATTTAATAAGCAGTTGAAATATGCTTTTGTTGACATCTCATGAGGGGGAGAGACAGTAGGGGTGGAAAGAAAAGTGGCAGGGTATTAATCATTGCCTATTATTAGTATTCATGATTTTCTGACATAATGACCCGTGACACAAGCTTTGACATCTGAGTCATAGTCAGGTGTAGTTTTCTATTCACCTCACGCTGCTGATTGACTTATAGCGATCATGTGCACTCCGTTTGTTGTGTGAAGTAGTGGTCTGTGCTGATTGGACAGCTTCATAGTGTCAAATGATATGGGCTTGAACCAGGGGCTGGTCATGCGTTTGGGTTACCAGAGATGATGGGGGAGGGAGAAGAAGGGTTGTGCTGGGGTACATTTGAAATGTCACTTTTCAATAACAACCTGGTACTCTGGGATCGGACTATTAAACTTCTGTTCCATAGGTAAGTCTCATTATAACTGTATAATAATAACTGTAGCACCCGGTTGGGCCTGAATATTCATGTCAAAATGCACTGACTGGGATGTCTTTGTAAAAACCATGTTAACATTAATGTATATTTTATCTAAGGTTTTTTTTTTTTGTCTTTTGATAAAATGCTAACTAGCATTAATCAACCGTGATCTTAAGTCATTTTGAAGCCATGCTTAGCTCAAAGCTTGATATAGTTCATTTATTTCTTGGCTTATAAAGATAAAGAAATCATGATCCTAAAGAGGGCATTAAGTCATCCAAGATTTCAGGCTGTTTATGTGTGAAGTGCTCATGACATATTATATGTACTTTTGTCTTTGGTGCTGAAAGTTTGTTTTACATTGCATTTAACCTTAACACTTTTTTTTTTTTTTTCAGATTTAAATGGCTTAATCTTACCATTTTAAAGACCTGTTCTCACAAAGACGAATGTTGGTCGTGAACATTTGGTGCAATATCATCATACAGCTTGTTTATTCAGATCCATGCAAAAAGAATGGCAGACTGCAGGAATGAAAATGCAAATTTACTTTCTGACAGAATGTGGCGCTAAAGCAATAACCCCCAAGAAGCCGTGGTTTACATTGAATTTATAACAGCTAAGGGTGTTGTTAGGCACGACACGAAGCAGAGCAACACACAAACTAAACAAAGGTGTATGTTTTTAGAGTAATTTACAACGACTTCAAACGCAGCTCAGCCAATCAGAATCAAGGACTGGAACTATCAGTATATTTATCCAGCTGCACTTTTTTTGGTCAATGTTTTCTAAAACATTAGTAGTAGTCATGCTCATAAAAACTGTAAGTAATCATTTGAGTCGGGACAGCTTCATAATGCTCTAGGAGTGGTAATAAATGCAAAGTTGTGGTTAATCAGTATCTGTTTTTTGTGTTTTTATTCTAGGTGTGAGGTGCAGTGATTCAGCCCCAGTAAGGTAGGGAAGGGGCATGGCGGGTTGTCCACGCCTGAGCTTACCGGGGCTGTTTGTGCTCCTAATCGCTGCATCCCTAACACATGGCCAAAGCTGCCCACAGCGCTGCGACTGTATCCCTCATCAGAGAGCCGTGATGTGCCAGAACAAGCGCCTGGGCTCTATTCCTGGAGGCATCCCGACTGACTCACGGCTGCTGGATCTGAGCGGAAACAGTTTGCGCTGGGTGGAATACAATGACTTGTCGACTCTCTCGAGACTTGAGGAACTAGACTTGAGCGAGAATCTCATCAGCGTGTTGGAGCCTAACGCCTTCTCCAGCTTGCTTAACCTGAGAGTGTTGCGTCTGCGATCCAACCAGCTTAAACTCGTGCCCATGGGTGCCTTTTCACGTCTCACCAACCTCACCACTCTGGACCTAAGCGGGAATAAACTGGTCATCCTGTTGGACTTCACCTTCCAGGACTTGAAGAACCTCCGAAATTTGGAGGTTGGTGATAATGACCTGGTGTACATTTCAAACAAGGCTTTCCTAGGACTGGTGGGGCTCCGGGAGCTTACCATCGAGAGGTGCAATCTGACCTCTATAACTGGACAGTCTCTTTCCTATCTTCGAGGCTTGGTGACTCTTCGATTACGCTACCTCAGTATCGCTTCGTTGGAGGAGCAGAACTTTCGCAAACTTGGCGGACTGCGGGGTCTTGAGATTGACCACTGGCCCTTCCTTGAGTACATCTCTCCACACAGCTTCCAAGGTCTCAACCTTTCTTGGCTCTCGATTACCAACACCAACATTTCCACCGTGCCTACGGGAGCCCTTCGCAACCTAATTCACTTGGCAAGCCTCAATCTATCTTACAACCCCATTTCAGTCCTTGAGTCCTGGGCCTTGCGGGATCTTGTCCGCTTGAAGGAACTGCACCTAGTTGGTACAAACCTGATTTCAGTGCAACCCTACGGTCTTGGAGGCCTGCAACAGATACGATTGCTCAACATGTCAAACAATGGATTAGTGACCCTAGAGGAGGGATCCTTCCACTCGGTCAACACGCTGGAGACGTTGCGTGTAGATGGCAACCCTCTGTCCTGCGATTGCCGCCTGCTGTGGATCCTGCAGCGCCGGAAGACCCTCAACTTCGACGGAAAGTCGCCTATTTGCGCCGCACCTGTGGAACTGAGAGGAAAAGCACTCAGTACCTTCTCGGACTCTGCACTCTTTGACCATTTCACCTGTCAGCGGCCTAAAATTCGCAACCGCAAACTGCAACAGTTGACGGCACGTGAAGGCCAGGTGGTGTCGTTCATATGTCGAGCGGAAGGAGACCCAGCTCCGATCATCTTTTGGATTTCACCTCAGCGACGACGTATCACTACCAAGAGTACTGGGCGAGTGATTGTCCTACCTGAAGGTACGCTGGAGATCCGTTATGCCCAGGTAACAGATAGCGGGACTTATATCTGCATTGCAAGCAATGCTGGTGGCAACGACACCTACTTTGCCACCCTAACAGTCAGTGGATTGCCATTGGATGGTGCTTTGGCAGCCAATCGCACCTACTATGTGGGAGATCTAAATGACACGAACTTAAACGACACACGTGTCTTCCTAAAATTCACATTGGACCTCAAGACCATCTTGGTGTCCACAGCAATGGGCTGCATCATGTTTTTGGGTGTTGTGCTTTTCTGTTTCATTCTCTTATTTGTGTGGAGCCGAGGACGAGGTCAGCACAAGAACAATTTTTCGGTTGAGTATTCATTCAGAAAGGTGGATGGTCCCGCTGCCAGCGGGGGTCAAGGAGGGGCACGAAAGTTCAACATGAAGATGATATGAAATGGGCATACTATCAGTTTAAAGGAGTTAAACGCACATTATTGTTATTTCAAAATGAAATACATTTCTACTACCAGTCATGCATATGAAAATGGGTTCAGATTTTAAGACACAGAGGGTTTTAATGGGAGCAATGAATAATGTAGTTGCTGAGGGGTGCTTTCCATCAGCAGCTATTTATAATCTAACCTGTTTTGGTGTGTTGGGATATTTTACATATTTATTAAGACTTTTATGATGAATTACATACTTCCAGCTGGCATTAGGTACCCGTTTTAAAGTTTCTCATGTGAGAAGGCCAAGCTTGTAGTGATATATAATGACCATTAAAAATTCTACCATGCAATTTTCTACAGAACATGTCATTCTAAAAAGAAAGTTCAATTATGCTCTTAGGTTGTTGTGAGAAAAGTCATGAATGATTTAGGTTATAATTATTTAAAGAGGTGCTTTCTGCTTGCCAAGAAATTGCCAATGCCCTCAAAAGGTAAAAAAATCAAACATTATTGCATTTTGCTAGGCAATTTAATTTATATGCTCAGTAGTTTGTAGGCAATAAAGTGGGCATACACTTCACACTGCCAATTTAACAAGGATTTGTTGTTGGATTAGCCCCAAATCTTAGCTTGTTAACCACTTTGCTGGAAACATGAGATGCTAGAAGACTGTTTAAAAAGTTAAAACTGTTTAATTATATCTTACTTAAAAAGTTGATTTAGTTTGCTATGGATAATAAGGCTACCGAGTACTTCTATATTACACTGCCACCTACTTCTAAGTCATGCCCGCATAAAGTTACACACACATGCAGGTACTGTAGTAACAATATAAAAGCACATTGCCTTTATAAAACATGGCATATTTATCAGCTAAATACCAATAGCCTCAGTATCTAGACTGGGTTTAAGACATTTTGTATCTTATTGTGTATATATATATATATATATATATGGTTGTTTTGTGTGTTCATTATTGTGCCCTGTTCTCATGTTAAGTAAATTAATGTGAAATACTTTTATTCAATATAAAATGTTCTTAATTAATGAAAGATAATATGTGAAAACTCTTAAAGAGTTAAGGCTTTAAAAAAAAAAAAACTTTCTTAGAATTTTATTACAGGTGACTTTCAGTTGTTGTATGTCTTTACGCCTCTTCTATGTAAGTGTAAGTGTAAGTGTGTTTAAAAGGGAATGTCAGTCTCATAACTTACATCATGTTAATTTGCATGAGTATACAGTCAAAGATAGCTTTTTATGCACAGGCCACTGATCCTTTGATCCATCCAGAAGTTCTTACGCTTGCGTTGTCTGTTTATAAATAGCATTTATGATGAGTTAGACCTTGCTCAAGTGCTGCCGCTTAAAATGAAACAGGAAGGCACTTTAAAAAGCTGTTCTGCTGCCCCCTAATGTTAAAATATGAAAGTTTAAAGAACACAGGGTATCAGTCTCAACCTTGTTGCCTTCTACCAATCAATCTCTATTTAACGCAAAGCTTAGTTTAATTAGATTATAGACTGTTTTGTTTGAACAGATCAATTGCGCCCTGTACTGTCTTATTTTAAGCAGCATTGTATGTACATTGCAAACTGCCAGAATTTGTCAATAACTACTGTAAAACTGATTAAAAGAAGCTTTTTGATATTTTTGTAAAAAGTCATTTTACAGTTTTATTTAATGTAAATTAAATAAATGGGTATCCACAGCATTTTTATGTTCTGGATAGTTGTATTCTTAAACATGTTAAGAATATTGTTCTTATATTGTACCAATGAAAAAAAAAATGCTGTTTATAAAAGCATGTATCTAAGTCCCTGTGTTGGAATTTCTTCTTTATCTAATTCTTCATGTGATCATAAAGTAATGTTATATATGAGTGTTTTTGACTGATTTATGTAATGCAATGCATTTATAACCTTTAATGGTCCTCAACTTTATTTTTTTATTTTTGCAAATGCCAAGACGATGTTCAAAATAAACATTTCACTGCATTTTTTTTTTGTTCGTTTGAAAAACTGGCAGTTTACCTTTTAGTTTTAAAACCAGAACAAGAAAACTCAATCAGAGGAGAATAGCAGGCGATATAACGTCAGATAAACGTTCATCTTCAGGTTTAGGTACCAACCAACTTACAAACCACCAGCCCTGATTCTATAAACAGTTTTATCTATTTTGTCCTAAAAAGTTTCAATAAAGACAGCCGCTTGTCAGCATGCTTCGATTTGGTCCCACAAACTTTAAATGAAATGGCATGACAGCTGAGCAATTGTTGGCCATAAGCATCTGGTACAGTCATGTGTGCACAAGAAAATGTCAATTATTTTCTTGTCATGACACTTTTCTACTCATACCATCTGCTTTATAAAACAAAACAAAGTTGTGTTTCCTGCAGGATGTAAAAGGCACAGACATGAAGGCAAATAATGGTGGACTTATATATAAAAAAATAGCTATTCAAAACAAAAGTAAAATATTTAATAAGATGACCTTTTGACCTTACCTCTAAATGAACAATATCACACAGGTAAGTACAGCATTTTCACACAACGAACCTCTTATTTACATATAAACAAAAAGAAAATAAGTGTAATCGTAATACAAAATGGGAGTGGTTCTGATGTCTTGATGATGTTGTAGATATAGTCGCCTGTGGCCAGGTATTTTGTACTGAACAGTCTATGAATAAACTGAAAAAGAGAAGTGTTGTGTTTCACTTTCACACCAAAGATGCACAACCTCTGTCAATGCAATATGAATATGCATTTACCCATTATAAAGATTAGCAAGAAAGTCTTTTCCATCTGGTTTCCATTTTTATTATGCATTGCACATTGTGTGATTGATTGATTTGTGACGGAGATACTGATTCAGTGTTACGCCTACAAATTGGCTAGTAGTGTTGCTGTCTGGAATATTTGTCTTCATGCAATAATTTTGTGCTTTTGCTCACCTATGATGTCACTGCACAAAGCCAGTGCATATAGCAAGCAATGACTCAGACTGAAAAAAAACGTGTGATTGATGAATCAAGGCTGTCATTAAGGAAGGATGTTTAAGAATGTGGTGTATATTTTTTTAAGCAACCATTTCTTCTGTTAGAGTTGGCATAGCTAGGCTAAGTTTCTTTAAATCAGTCTGTGGATAAAATATATCAAT
>SCHK01444792.1:0-10696 GCA_004124795.1 Poropuntius huangchuchieni
TTAATATTAATGTTAACAACTGTGTTGTGCTGGATAACATTTTATGATTATTTAATGAGTGGAAAAGGTCAAAAGATAAGCATTTATTTTGCAATATGTAATGTAGTTTGTATTTAGATCAGTTAATGTGACCTTGCTGAATAAAAACATCAATGAAATAAATATATGCAATATATGAAATAATTAATGACTCTTGAATGGTGATGTATATTGAATAGTGATTTTATGACTTGTAATTTCTCCTATATGACTTGCACAATATAGTGCACAAGTAATACAGACAGCTTTTTTGTTTTTTTCTTAGCCCATGGTTACTTTCAACTAATACTGTATAAAAAATATTTAAAATAAATGTTAGGTTTATGTTCTACAAAAAAATAAATAACTGCATAACACTTTAGTATAGGGACCAATTCTCACCATTAACTAGCTGCTTATTAGCATGCCTATTATTAGCATATTAGTACTTTTAATGCATGACAGTATTCAATATCATTAATCCTACCTAACTGACTATTAATAAGCAACAAATTAGGAGGTTTTTTAAGGCAAAAGTCATGGTTAATGGTTTATTGATAGCAAGAATTGGACCTTAAAATAAAGTGTGACCACAGCATATAAGTTTGGAACAACATTAGGATGAGTAAATGATGACAACATTTCATTTTTAGGTGAACTAACCTTTAAGGATTGAATTTACAATACCAGTACGAAGCAGCCCTTGAAGCAGTTCCGCTTATAAAGTGTTGGCCAGCAGACCACAGCAACTGCAGAGAAGCACCTGCATGTCATGCTTTGATGTCCTTTGATAATAATAGTTCCCTGAAGTGGCATTTTAAATAAGGCAAAAAGCTCGATTTTTTTTTTCTCCAGAGTCGGAAATGGTTTTGGATAATGTCATTGAAAATTCAGTATATCAAGAAGAAGTGAATGCATTTAAAGGATTCCATTATTATGGCCTTAAACTGTTTACTGACTATCTACATGCATTCATAAATATAAATTTGAGTTTTACTCGAAGCGGTAATCCCAGACTGGCCAAACGCAGTCAAGCGGGTCAAACGTGTCACACTCATGTTAGATAAGGCTTGGCATATACTTCTAGTGCCTGTAGAGCTGTGTGTGGATATCTGAGCGTGAGTGTTCTTAATACAGATAAAGAATAAAGATAGATCAACTCTGTCCACCTCACTAAAACAACACATTGTGTTAGGTCACCCTTTAAATAGCCTAACGGGGGATCTTCACTTGTAATACTTAAAATAGCCACCAGACAGAGCAGTTGCTCAAATTAAGGTGTCTTTGCTAAGACCTCATGTTTTTTTTTTGCTTAGTGAATGGTGGGAGAACTTGTATGGATTATTTAATTTGTAGATAAAAGAATTGTGTCTCATTGAGTTTTCGTTGTTTGAGACCTTTCACTCACACAGTAAATACATCAAATCATGTAGAAAATGAAAAAGACTAGACAGGAAAAAACAAAACAAAAAACAGGATAACAAGTCTTTGGTACGTTAATTGCTCCCAAAAATACAATAGGATGTGGGTGTGCAGTCTCCTTGGTAACAGTGAGCAGACATTCTAGATGAGGACCTGAGATCCATACTAGGAAAACAGGGAAAGTAAGTAGGTGAGACTGCAAGGCCGTGTCAGGTAGCGTAGTGTAGCTATTGTATGACAATTCAAATTTATTCATAAATGCTGTCAGAGTCACAAGGCAGTTCTTTTTTTAATATTGTGTCATTTTCAATGTTTTACGATGAAACTGCAGGGCCTGTCATGGCCAGGAGGAGTGATTTTTATTTTATTTTATAAACCTGTAAAATAGAAATTACAACATATAAATAAATATTAGGGCTTCTATAAGATTTAATTTATCCCAATTTACACATTCAGGTTAACACATTCAATTCCTGCTTTAGAAAAAAAAAAAAAAAAAAGTATATATATATATATATATACAAGTGTTGGGTTCGGAAGTCAGGATCACACCTGTAGCAAAGCATATGTCATTTGCACTTATTCATAAACCTTGCAGTGTTTTTTCATCTAAACACTTGTCTCAGCCATTCCAATCAGTGTCAATGTAATATCTAAAGTTACTTATATTGCAGATTACATGTAGTGTAGGAATTATATGCTCAATCTTAGAAGAAGCTGCTTTGTGAATCTTGTTTTTCACCTTAGTATTGATTGTTTTTACTTTAAATGTGATTAAGAACAATATTTGAGACTTACTTATTGAGTTATGGGGCTATATACGACAAAAAAGGTTGGGAAACACTGATTTATCACTGCGTTTTATTAGCCTATAGCATCTTTGGAGTGAATGTACAGCAGCTAGGATCTTGTATGGTTAACAAAAACACCAGACTGTGCTCAGTGGGGCAGAACAGCATGGGCTGTTTCAATTTGTTTCTCAGTCAATTTGTTTGGTGTTTTTTTTTTTTTTTTCGTGCCAGGCCTCTCAAGAAAATATTCTATAATCAATGTAAATAGGCATTGATTTTGTTATGCTATGAAACGCCAAAAAGTAATAACAGAAAGAGCCAGCCATGCAGCGTAATCATTAATGAAGGTTTTTAACGAGCAAGTAAATGAAATGCATGGTCATCAATAACATTAGTTTTACTGACTGTTAATATTTTTTTCTTTTTTTCCATCTATCTTTTTTGGGGGTTTCAGAAAGTGGTTTCAGGAGTGTTCAGGAGTGACTTTACTGCATGCTGCGAAACTTTCATTTCTGGGAAGTGACGAGCCGAGACTGTCTGATCTACCACCTGTAGTCTCTCTCTTGTAGTTGGCATCTTCAAGGTAAGTCTATGTCTTTTAATGTTGCTTTAATCTGTACAAAAACCGATTATACCTGATCAATCCTAGCAGAATGTAAAACTTTAAAGTGTTGGTGGTTCAGGACAGTTTCAGAGGCTGATGCCAAAATTGTCTGGTAGAATTTTCAGACCCAAAACTCCCCAAAATTTATTTATTATTTGTCCTGTTTCCTGTGCTGCATATTAGCCAAAATCTGTGGTTGGGTGGAATATTAGGATTTCTTTTTTTATTATGTATTATTTTGTTTTGTTTTGTTTTGTTGTTTTATTTTATTCAATCTATAACACCTTAGCAGTCAGCCTGAACATCAGATACCTAGACATGCCCTAGCAAACCTTAGAACACATACTGTATAAAGTTGCCTATAGCAAATGCCCAAAACACCACAGAAGACATAGCAATGATCTCTTTCACTTAGAAAACGATTAGCGACCTGAATGCACTTTTTGCAGAAACTTTTGGATGCTTTATTATCATTATTGTCTTTATATACTGCAAATTTAATTAATGAGTTTTTGTTTGAGCATCCCGATCAGGAATGATTTAACACTAGTTCAGTTTTAGTTTCATTTTGTGATGTTGATGGGACTAAAAACCTCACTTCAACTTTAAGATTGACTTAGGAGAAAGAAAGACAGTTGGTTTTAGTTGAAATATGTAAAACTCCCACTGATTCTATCATTCATAAAACAGTACGTTGGAGCAGGTTTTCTTGTGTATAATTCAATGTGCAAATGCCTCTTTAATTTACACTATCACCCTGGAAGACTTTTGACTTGCTGTGCTGAATCTCGAATGTGTTACAGATATGTTTGTGCTGGCCACAGGGTAGAAATCTAAAAGTTTTAATGAGCAATTACCTTCTGTAATAGGTTGTTTTATGGTTCGTTCCCAAAAGTACTGGCATTAATTTAAATCAATAGCTCATCTGTGGGACTAACACATTCCTTGCCGTCTCATTGACAGGTACGCTAACATCAGCCCAACAACCATTAAACTAAGTTTGCAAATTCACTTAGTATTTAAAGTCACTGCTGTGTAAAAAGGTCTAGTTTTCTAATGAAGCAGAATAAATGTAAAACAAGGTCAAGCCATACCGTTTTTTAATTTTCCAACCATCAGCACTATTCTGAGTCCCAAAAGTTAGAGGAAAAAAAAAACACAAATATGACACCAGGCTGTTTTTATATGTAGACATTTAAAAGTTATTAGTTTGTGTTGCCATATGTTCATGACTAGTGATGAGCGTCAAAAGATTTTGTTGACACTTGATTTTTAAATTTCTAATTTCACGATTTGGACGTCCATGCCTTTTTATGTTGCTGAGCTCATCAGTGCTTTCTTTTTTCTCAGAATGTACCAGACTGTTGATTTGGCCACTCCTAATGTTCCTGCTATCTCTCTGATCGATTTGTTTTGATTTTGATGCCTAACTTGTCTGTTTCACTTGTACGGAGAGATCCTTTGACCGCATGCTGTGTGTTCACAGCAACAGCTTCCAAATGCAAATGGCACAGTTAGAAACACCTGCTTAACTGATGTAGAAAAAATGAAGGAATAGCCCACATCTGTCCATTAAATGGCTTTTGAGTCAACTGTCCAATTACTTATGGTCCCTTGGAGGTAAAGAACTGTAATTCCTTAACCTTTCCTCCAGTTGTGATGAGAATATCCTCAAATGAAATATCAGAGTGTGCACTTTAAGCCCATATTCATTATATAACTGTAACTTGAATATGTTTTGGTCAGCAGCTAAATATATATATCAAATATTAGAAATACCTTGCTAAATATGATTTAGCATATATTTTTGCATATACAGTAGACCACATTTATGCCATTTTAACTCACGTTAAACCTAAAAACAGGTATTATTTCATTGCTTTAAACAACTGTTGTTGGATATTCAAGTGTTAAACATTTTATTGCATCTGACAGACAGGTTATTTGTCACTGGACCTGATATTTTTGTTTTATTATCCAATGTTTCTCAACTTTATACAAAATCTATGTCTCTTCGTCCTAATTTGATGATTAAGTTATAAACATGAGGAGCAAGGTTTTGGTCCAATGAGGTTTCAGTGTGGGCAGGGCCACCTCATGTGACATTGCATTAATATAAAATACATTGCTTGTGTAGGCCATTTGTTCTGTTTTTTTTTTTTTTTTTGGATTGTCACTCTCTTCATTGCCTTTGATTCACCAAAGCGTACCATGTTCCCCAGTGGCAAAAAGGCGCTGTAACGGCACAGCAAGTTAGTTATGGTACATTAGATATTTCGCAGCAGGAGTTTTCTACATAACACATGGTGAAAAATCTATTAGCGGTGCTGGGTTTATGGGGGGTCTCCTGTGTGTGCTTGTGTCCTTACTATTCATTGCTGCTTTGGTAGCATGGAACACATGATTATCTGAGCCCCCCTTTACTCAAAGTGACATTCATTGTAAGCACACCACACTCTTAGGTTTGCCCATTGTGCTCTTAATTAGTAGGTTAGACACCGTTGATTATATCTGTCCAACCTGAAAGCGTAATGTCACATGTCTCCGTGCTGGTGTACCATTGAGCAAACCCAACCGTTGGGGAGGGATCAAAGCGCATCACGCTTTCTGCTTTTCTTTCCGCTAGCTCAGACACACAGATACTTCAACCAGAGAAAACTTCAGAGGAATTGAGTTTGTCACACTGCTCCAGTCTCCTCCCCAAAATCCTTGAGTGTTCATACAGATTATATTCAATACCAAACGACTGATGAATGGCACTGTGAAGTTTATCTCAGCGTTGGGTTTTAGCCGAATGGCTCAGCGCATTCACGATTCATCCGAGGTATCGCTGATTTGGACAGCCGCTGGGTGTGCTCAGGTGTCAGTGAGCATGTGTGGCATGTCACCAAGCTCATCTGGAGAGAGTCGGAGCTGATAGTGACCTGAACTGTAGGGCTGCACAACTGAGCAAATTTATTTGTGAATTATGCATATAAGAGGAAATGTGCCACAAAAAACTGAATCCCAATCAGCCAGCTGTGCAGAAACTGAGAAAAACACCCAAGAATGCAATTTTGTTTTCCAACTTGGAATGGCTATACAATTTCCAATAGCTCTGTATCTCACCGCCCCACTTCATTTCAGCATATTTACTGGTGTGAATGTTATAGTAACAGGATTTCCTCAATCACCCCGCAGCTGTAAAAAAAAAACAATGTTGAACACAAGCCATGTTAGGCGTCAGGATATTTCACACAGCAACAGACTGGAACCGTAGCAGTACTGGGCCTTGGCTCTTTAGACAAGTTATTTATTTTTTGTTGGCGTAAGAGATGGGAAACAGAACCGTTGTTTCTGATGAGTTGGATAACTAGTCAATGTGTTGGTTTAAGGGCATGTTAATGTGTGTTAATGGTAACAACATCTGTGATGCAGCATGCCTGTTCAAGGACAATAACTATACCAGATGCACAATATTGTTGGAATCACTTTCACTTTTTGAAAGCTGATGAACGATAAAATCAGCCAATCAGAATCCACCTTTTTTTTAATGAGCTTGAGCATTTAAAGTGGCAGCTGACAAAAAGTCAGTGCGTGGCAGAACAATATTGTGCATTGTTGTGGACACTAATATATATTATCTGTATAATTATTGTTCTTGGTGTGAATGGGCCTTTGATTTTTATTGTATTACACATATTAAGTTTGGGTCTTTTTAGGGTCTGCAATTCCCCCCCCCCCAAATATTCTGAAATAATACAATTTAAATGAACGGTTTTCAATTTTATTGTATTTTTAAATGTAATTTATTCCATTAATGGCAAAGCTTTACTCCAGTCTTTAGTGTCACATGATGCTTCAGAAAATAAATTATTTTAATATGCTGATTTGGTGCTCAAAAGTTTTTTCTTATTATTTTCACTGTTATTATAATACATTTGACCATGTAGTTATTATTTATTGGATCATCCAATAAGATTAAATTAAAACCTTTGCACTATAAATAAATTCTGATATGCAATGGGCAATTAATTATAAATATACAGTATATGTCCCACTTTTTGCTAAGCTCACCCTAATGTGACCAAAAGAGCATCTTGTTTAGCTCAGACACATACTGTAGCCTGTAATAATTTTCTTGTTTTCAGCTCCTGTTTTTTTTTAGCTCCTCTTCTCCAGAGGACAAGCATCAGTTCTACCAATAAAACCTCTCTGTTAGTGTGAACCAACCTATAGCCAACTGAATTAAATTCTCTGTTGTTTCATTTCTGTTCGCATGTCCAGAAAATTAGGTGAGATTTCTCTAGAGAGTGACAGTAGATGATATCTTGCAGTAATAGCATTTTGTGTTTGGGTGTTTTGTTGGTCCTGGAAAATGGAAGTTGATTGTTTCGCAGACCTTTCACTGACACAGCAGCTTCACGTTTTCATGTTTGTGCCTTATTAATCATAAGTAATGTCATTATCAGTGTTACCGTTATTATTGTTGGGATGTTTGTTTTTATACTTTCATTTGCTATACGTCCTTGAACACAAGTGCTAATCGGTCTGTCAATCATGTGCCAGCGTTAATGAAATGGTGACCTATTTTTTTTTTTCAGAGCTTGCAGAGTTGATGCTCACTGACTTTTTAATGCAAAAACAAACTCTTGAAGACAGGCATGTTAATTCAGGTTAAAGGATCACATATCTTGTGCAGAGTAAAAAAAAACACATGTAAATCAGTTGTTTATGTTTTATTATCCTTGGGGGATTCGTAATTCTTTAGTTTACATCTCAACTCATTTTTACCTTGAAAAATAACAAGCTCTGATTCCAGGCATTTTTATGTTTCTTGCAGTGCACAGCATTCATAATTGCACCGAGTTCTTGCTATAAAACACACGTTTTTGCTAAAAATGCTTTGAGGCAATTGCACCCTTTAAAAAATTCTGACAAGTAAAAACGAAGAATTAAACTTCTTAAAAGAGGTCTGACTGTGCAGACAGATACAATTCATAGCCTGAAGTTACAAGTTTCCATCTAGACAACAAATTGTGTACCTGTCTGAAACACAGGATCACTTTGGCATAGCCAAATGTTCTTGTCTATAATATTGTTTGGGACGATTACATATCCACAGCTTGATTTGTTAAACTTAATAATCTTTTCCGCATGTTCTTCTAAAATAATTGTTCTACTTGGGATGTTCTTCTAAATTGGATGACAGCTTCCCCACCGGGTGGGCATGATGAACTCTTGCCAACAGGGAGCAAACTAAGCAAGCAGAAAATGTCATTACAGCTCGATTCGAAGGCCTCATCTGTCTCTCTGTCAGCAGGCTTAGCTGCTCCTTCCACAGAACCTTCAAATACCTGTAACAAGTTTAAAAAGTAATTTTCAATTTGTCTTTCAATTCCCAAATGATGTAATATATTTCCAAAGGGTTGGGAGGCACCATGGTTTGATTTTGTTACACTCAATGCTCATTACAAATCATTAAGACAATTCTTGCTGAAGTTGGAGTTTTTTTTGTAATTATAAGTGTTGCAATTAAACTATTAGCCTTTTTGATTGATTTTGCATCTTAAAACTGTTGTGCTGAAATTTCATGCACTCTGAAAGTCTCTGAATAGGTCTGCCCAACGCTTTTGTTGTTCCATGTCAATAAGTCTTGTTTTTCTGGTAAATTATGCTGGAGATTGTGGAATTTAGCCTTGACCTTCACATTGGATGGGTCTTATGTTTTGATCTAATATCTTGAGACAGCAGAAGGTCCACCTGAAGTTCAAAACCCAGCAAGGATCCTAAATCTGTTCCTCTTTGTAAACACGTTGTCTGCAGCTAAACTTTTAACCCTCGACCTGCTTTTTTCTATTTTTAGTTTGTGTAGACTTGACTAGAGAACACGACTTTGTTGGTTACCAGTTCTGCTAACATTTCTGATTAGTGCTTAATTAGCCTTTTACTATAGCAGGAAATATAATATGCTATATTTCTATACATCAACTTACTGAAAAAGAAGTGAGAGTGAAATACTGTCACAAAATGAAAAGAGGGAAAAACAGAACAGAGAAGTAGTTTACAGTGGTCTGAAGTATAACAGAAAGTGTTTGTGTGTGTGCGTGTGTGTGACCACTATTCCCCAATCTCCATTCAACTCAAAGTCATCTTTCTGAATTCAAGAGACAAATATGTGCTGTTGTCAAGACCCTAAAACTATTTCTGTCATTCTGCATTAAGTCTGCCCATTCTCCTTAGATCAGCACGCATGAAGAAATGGGAAAACAAGGTTGGTTATTTTTGGGAGTATTGAAGGAGTGTTCTGAATGGAGACAATCAAAAGTCTCATTACTGTAAGGCGTACTGTATAGATCACAGACACAGATTTTGGATATGTTTTCTTTTCTTTAAATCAGTGCCGAAAATAAAGCTTTGACTGCTACTGGGTTTCTGAGAGCTCAGTGAGTCATGCAGAGGATGCTAAAGTC
Organism: Poropuntius huangchuchieni; assembly: GCA_004124795.1. Taxonomy (NCBI): domain Eukaryota; kingdom Metazoa; phylum Chordata; class Actinopteri; order Cypriniformes; family Cyprinidae; genus Poropuntius; species Poropuntius huangchuchieni. The sequence continues at coordinate 9,288 of SCHK01444792.1, forward strand.
TTTTATAAATGTGCATAAATGTGTTTATAAAGACCCAGTACTTAAAAAATACTTTTAGAAATAAAGGTTTTTTATTGGCAGCAGTGGTTCCATGAAGAACTTTTAACATCCATAAAACCTTTCCATTGGACAAAAGGTTCTTTTTTTCTTCATTTGAAGAACATTTTACTATTTCAGAGACCCTTTTACCATTATAAAGAACATTTAGTGTGATGTAAAGGTGCCATTGATGTGAAATGTTCTTTGTGGAACCACTGATGACAATAAATAAACGTTATTTTGAAGAGTACTGTGGTCAGCATAAGAACACTAATTTCCTGTGATACCTTCTCATAACTGTATTGACATTTAGAAGTTATAACATTTATCTTATTCTGAGCATGTTTGTGAACAAATAATGGATAAATTCAGAATATTAGGTAATGTTTTTGAAAAATGAAGGCATGAGAATGATGCTGGAAGTACAATAAGCCTTTTCTCAACAGTTTCCGGCACTGCTAATGAACGAGACTCTCTGTGCTTACATTAACACGGCATGACTGTCTGAGATAGCAGATGCCTTGTGCCACAGCTGAGGGCTGTGTGTGATGTGTGTGTGTGTATGTGTGCTTGTGTGTGTGTCAAACGACACTCGAGTGGCGGCTCAGCAGAGAAATCTCTAAGCTGGATGAGACATCACATGTCAGTAATCAAAGAGAGGCAGAGAGATTGAGGGTGAGACAGACACTGAGAAATGATGGTACAGGCTTGGCGAGGGAAGGGGGGTGAAGTGAGGGATCTGTAGAGTGATGAGGGATGATGATGATGAAATGATAGGCTGGGGGTTTGGATGCTCAGATGGCTTAAGGCAGCCAATCGGCCCCCCCAGAGAGGTGGGAGCCACAGTGGTGGTCGTGTCTCTGTTTGTACTGCTAAATCATCACACACACACATACCGCACTCAACCGACTCCATATTTCATGCACTGAAGTCTTTTCAAATTTATAGTCACATTCATCTGAAGTGGTCCAGGTTTTCAGTGCATAATACAGAAAAAAATAAAGTTTCATATTTAAATATTTATTTATTCATATTCTGAATTAGTTTTTTTTTTGTCATATGCTTTTGTTATTTTTATTAGATTGTTTTAAAAAAAACTTCTATGATGTATAAGATAAAGTGGCTGAATCAAGCGCAATTTCATAAGCTAGCTTTTATTTCCCATAAGGACACAGATCACTGGAGGTACAGTAATGAAATGATAGACTGGGGTATATGTTTCTATTTTTTTTTATTGCAAAAAAGATTTAAGGTTTGGTTAAACATATCCTATAAGTTTAGAAATAATGTAAAAAAAAAAAACATTCTTAGCCAATATATAGACAGATGTAGTTTAAAGGGATAGTTCACCCCAAAATGAAAATTTGATG
>SCHK01444797.1:0-14762 GCA_004124795.1 Poropuntius huangchuchieni
GAAAATTTTAATGAATCCCTAAAAATCCATAAAAGGAGTACAAACAGTAGATATTACTATTACAAGCTAAATGGATAAAAGGCATTGTTGTAACAAAAAAAGCACAAAAGAATCAAACATAACATTTTTTGTAACTTTCTCTACACTGACCATCTTAGAAACTCTGTTGTTAAAAGATGGTTATTGTTTGTTTGGTTTTTTTCAACTCTTTGCAAAGACATGTTAAAGAATGCCTCCTCTGCACATGGAGTACATTTCCCATTAGCAGTTTCCCTCCCCCAACTTATAACAGAACAGCGCGTTAACAAAATGCTTTTACGTATACTTGTCTGTTACTAACAGGGTAGATCGACAGCAGTTAACAAACAACACTTGGACTTTGCTGGACAGCTGCCCTGGCCTGTCTTGTTAGACAGACTGAGAGCCAAAGCACAAGTGATGATTATCTGTTTCCTAACATAGCGAGATTAGAGAAGCATGGCCCATTCCACTGATCTGGTGCCCATGTTTAATTGGCTTTTTATTCTTTTACTGACTGAAACTCTGTGAGTAGCTCATTCTGACCTAACAGTCTCCTTCAAGAACTCTGAGGAAAAAACAACATTGAAAATTGGTGTCGGTTTTCAAGGAAAACTTTTACATCTACAGAAATCCTCAGGAATGTAAAAAATGTGTTTTTCCACTTGGGTCAAAAGCAAAATGTACTACAAAAACCACAAGCAATAGTCGCATGCTATACTGAATGTAAGATGACAAAGTATTGAATGCTAGGCTTAAGACTGAAAGAACAACTCTTCCCACTGTAAATGACACTGCTAGTCACATAGCTGTGATCTGATTATTAATTTCAGAGATTACGCGTGCTACTTAAGAGATAAACATCCTGCTTAACAGGGAGTGTCATTCCCCCAAAGTATGCAACATGATGGGGAGGAGAGGCAGATGAATAAACAATGAAAATTGACTTAAAGAGACAGAGAAAGCAACTGTTCATGATAGCAATGAAACTGCTAACCGAGCAAATGACAGATCCTTGAAATATTAGTTTAGATAGTTTAAGGAATATTATGTTGTTGTTTTTTTAATATGACAAACATCAAGCATCTACGGCATTCTGTTCATTAAATGTAGTTTAGACTCCTTTTAACCAAGAATACTACCCTCTATCTACCCAAAGGTAAGGAATGACATTTGACCTTTGACGTGTGCAGGAAATGTAAAAAAAAAAAAAAGGCTGCATAACATTTACATAACAGACATGCTTATAGACATATTAAGAATATCGGTTAAGTATAGATTGGAAAAAAGGGGGGATTCGTGGAACATGTAGAGTAAGAATAATTGTACATGCTGGGCCAGACTCCACAGATGAGGAACATATTAGTCACTAGAAAAATAATGGCTGAGTGTTTTTCAAGCTGATCAGCAGCATATGTCTACGATTAAGTGGTGGTGACCATTTTTATCTTCAATTGTTGTAAAAGTTTTAACAAAACTTAATGATTTATAACATGCATTTCTTACCTCAAAAATACAAGGTTTTTATGTTGTATCACTATGAATGTTCTATGATCCTCTAGAACTGAAAGAAACACAGTCATCAACTCTTCAACAAATAAATAATGCAACTTCCCCTGAACTCTGCAGAACCTCATAAAGGCACAAACTCCCTGTGATTGTAATCAAGGTATTGCATAACGTGTACGCATGGTACAGGCTTCCAGCTGCTTCTGCGTGTCCCACTCTTACATGATAATGGTGGACAAGAGCATTTGTCCTGATTTATACAGGGCTTGGACTGCCTGGATTTATCAGAATTAACAAAAATGGATTCCTTTAGTTTTCATGTATAGAGCTAAATAAATGGAGTTAAGGGTGTCAACACAATGACTGGCTAACCACATCCAAAGTTCTGGCATGAAACTCTAGATGGCGCAGTCCGATAGGTCTAACTCAGTCTGACATAATGACATCATCACATGGTGCAGCTGATTGTTTTTTTTTTTTGTATCAGTAGCCAATGAGCTTGCTGCTCAACATTCAAATACTTGGCTAGAGCTTGCTGTAGCAGTTGCAGCGCACTTCAGAAACCCTCCACCTTCCCCAGCTCCACCTGTATAAATCTGCTATGAGGTGATTCGTGTATGCTATGAGGATTATTTCATAGATGTTATATATGCAGCAGCAGTATTTCTTACATGCTCACAGCAGCATGTTGTGGATGTATTGGCAGTCACAAGTCTCGGTACTTGCTCTGCCACAGCAGCAGCAACGTAGCAGATCTATTCTGCCAAGACCAAACACATTAAAATTGTCATGTACATCACCATGCCAAACCATCCATAAGTGGTAAAGATAGAAAAATGTTTGTTTTTCAAACAGGGGGAACATTTTGTTTATTCAAAAAAAAAATTAGGTTGTATAAAAATATTCACAGATTTGACCAGCCAAACCTCTTAGCCTTGCTGTAAACAAGTCATGTAATGCTGTGATTTACACGATGTTCACAAGGTCACTGGATATTTGAGGCACATAAATATTTGCAGCTTTTTTGGATGGGTTCAGAAAAGTACATTGTATCTTTGATCAGGTTTTGGGTTTAAAACAACTTAGACAAGATAATTTGATCATTGCATCTGATAAAGAGTATCAGCCTATTATTACACATACTGTAAAAATATTAAATTATTTATGACAACAGTTATTCCATACCACTACCTGGAAAATGTAGTGTTCATGTATTCCCCCCAAGACTTGTCTGCATGTTCTTTTGAAGTCTCAACTTTGGACTCTCCTCCACCATTTCTCCACCACACTTACACATTACATCATTTTTCCCATTTTAACCCGAGGAAGGCCACAGTGGGCTGCCTATGAACATTCCCAGATGACTTGAATATGGCCAGCATTATGGTAAACCTCCCTGTGATTTAACTGCCTTAATGTGGAGCCCATGCAGGCTATCAGTAGATGGAAAAGCTGACTCTGGCTTTCACTCCAGGTTTCTCAGCTGGAGACCATAGAAGCTGATCTAAGATGTCTAGACTTCCCCCTAGCTCCTGCTTGACTCATATATTCCTGATAATACTTTGACATGAAATTCAGACACAAAAGGTATCTTTTTAAAAACTGCAAGTGTAAGTATATTCAGATATTTTCTTGCAGCAAATTACAGTAGAGTGGTGTTGAATGCTCAGATGAGCATTCATTAAGGTTTCCATTTGGCTTTGACTAAGAATTACAATCAGACTTACTGGAAACTTATTTGTCGCCTCTTCTAGAGTCTGTGGCTGGAGTTACAATTCTCTTTGTTTACAAGAGCAACTATTATGAAATATTTCTCTGCATGCTTAATGCATTCTTTCAAGATGACACTGCAGGCTCTGAGCAGCTTGTGCATGGAAAGAGACAGAGGATGGGGACAAATCCTGTTATTACTCTAACTGGACACAGAAATTATTTTAGACAAAGCCAAGTAGCATTAATCTGGGTAGCATAAAAAACGTGCCATAAAGGCGTTTGAACATTCCATTGTCTCATGCCTAGCAACCAAGCTACTTAACTCTGGGTGAGAAAATAAATGGAAAAGAATACATTGAGCAATTGGAAAAGTGATCAAAGGAAAAAAGCAACAATAGTTTCAGAGGCGTCCTCCACCTAGTTTCCTCTGCCTGGAAAACGATTTCTTGGGGACCCGCAGCAAAAACCTGCAACTGGGCCCAGATAGAAAACTTGACTGCCAATGACACCCAATTATGAATTATAAACCAAATTAAAAACACACCTAATTAACACATTTGTTGTTGCTGTTCCAGAATATTATGACTTTTGGGCCTATAAGTTCTGCATCGATTCAGTCCTCCATGTATTCATAAGAAACAAATTAATTTAAACCTTCAGGACTGAACACCGCAAGGCTAAACAACACCTTATTTCGGCATTTTACAGTGCATTTGTGAATCAGAGGCTGCACCTACGAAAGATATCCAAGCATGCAGTTAAGCTACAAATGTCATTTTCACAAAAGGGTGACACTAAAAGGAGTCATCAGATGCAAAATTCACTTTACATGTTGTTTGAACATAATTGTGTGTTGGAAGCATATACGCACATCCACCCTATAATGATAATAATCCACCCAGTGTTTTTTTTTAATCCCTATTTTAAAATCCCCTTTCTCAAATCAGGCTGTTTTGAAATTCCTGTCAGAATGACGTAGTTCTGCGCAGGCCCCTTCCACAATAGTTCATTGACAAGGTCGTCTTATCTTAGACCTGCCCTGAGTGAGCTGTCATCAGTCCGCCATTGTGTCGACTCCGGCGCAGGGGAAGACAAGAATGACTCCGAATAAGCAATTGAGGTGTTTTGTTGTTGGATGTAATAATGATTTACTCATCATTTATTCACAACATCTGAGCCGCTGAAGAAGCAGAGGATTAACGTTACTTTCGTTTTGAAGGGAATGCACCAATCCCGAACTGCGTAAATGTATCTATGTTCAGACAAATCATTCATGATCCAGCTTCACCTACAGATGAAGTGAGTATAAGGGTTTTTTATGAATCTTTGCAAATCGCCTTTCCTTATACGTGCTAGTTAGCCAGTTTCACACCTGAAGTTTACAGGCTGCTGGTCACCCCACAGAAGAGAGGGGCGGGGTCAGCAGAGCTCATTAGCATTTAAAGCAACATGGGCTAGAATGGCTTGCTGAAAACAGAGCTGTTTTTGTAGGGCAAAAAGGGTGGTTTTTTACACTACCATTAAGAAATTTTAACCAAAGTATAGACTTTTCTTTAAGATCATAAAGAATCATATCAACTTGTGGAAAATGGGCATCCAATGACCTCGTTAAATAGATATATAATACATTTCTCATTAAATGGTAAAACTGGTTGTGTTGTGTTGACAAAGTAATATTTTGTTCTCCTAACAAAACACACATACATCACTAAGTGACATATTTTATCCTCAAAACAAGTGAAATTCACCAAAAGGTGGAAGGAAGAACACCTATTCATTTTGTGCCTACAATAATCGTGAAATATAATTGTAAAAAAAATGTATTTGTGTCTTTTGGAAGTAGCATTCAAAATCCATTTGCCTTAAAAATAAAGTAGGCATGACGCCTCTGAATAGTTTTAGACAAAAACAGAAAAAACACATCTGTATTGAATTCACTTACATTGATGTTGTTGGTAAGGGTGTTAACAAACTTGAATCCTGGGATTCTCTTGTCGCTGCAAACCACCCCGACGTCCTCAGTATGCTTACAATCAGACACGCCTATGCCATTAGACTCACACTGGGCCAAGCTCTTCTCATTCCCCTTGCAGTGGACATTGTCAAACCAGATACGGCCTAAAAACACAGGAAGTCAGTGCATATAAATTCTTATTGCTGACATTCACTGTTTTGCTAATTCTTTCATAAGTATTATGCATGCAGCTTTTATGACCTAAGAGTCTACATTAGATGTTTGCACACTTAAAAATTCATTTGTCACAACACTGATTCATTTCAAACTATTTAAAGTCAAAAAGGTGTCCACGGACATGTTGCGCTAACCTGTACTATCAAAAAATAGTTCACCCAAAAATGAAATTTTGCTCAAATGTACTCACTGTCAGGCTTTCCAAAATGTAGATGAGTTTGCTTCTTCATTGGAACAGATTTGAATAAATTCAGTATTACATTACATCACCAATGGATCCTCTGCAGTGAATGGGTGCCATCAAAATAAGACCGCAAACTTCTAACAGAAACACCACAGTAATTCACACAACACAAATTATTGTGATACTTTTATCAGCTATTTGGACTCTTGTTCTGATAACACCCATTCACTCTGTTGGTGAGCAAGACGTAAAGCAAAACTTTGACAAAATCTTTTCTGAAGAAACAAACTTACATGGCTTGGGGGTGAGTACATTTTCATCAGTTTCTAATTTTTTAGGTGAACTAGCCTATTTCTTTAACTGCAATTTATTTTTAATTGCGAAAAAGTCTTTCGTTTCCTTCTTACCTTCTCCCTTCCCATATTTAGATGATGGAGACCAGGAGACTGCTTCAGAATAACCCAGTTCTCTGCATACAACTTGTGCTGCGTGAATGGTGAAATCATCATCACATACAGTCCCCCACTCCCCTTCATAGAAGACCTCAACGCGCCCTTCGTTGTGCTTCCGTTTCTCTCCTGCTAGACGTAGCTGTATCCTGGGTATATCTTTAGGAAGCTCTGGAGCAGTATAAAGGTCCTCTGCGGGGTCTTGGTAGCCGAGGAGGTAACCCAAGTGCTCATATTGTGCGTAACTGAATCTCCATACGCACAACAGTACAAACGACACAGACCAGAGGGCCAGCATAATGATAGAGGCTCAGAAGCTTCTTACGGCCTGCAAAAAAAAAAAAAAAGAAGAAGCAGCGAAAGTGAAGCAACAGAAGGAGTTTCTATTGTTATTATTATTTAAAAGGCAGCACAGAAATACATTACTGATGCTAAAAGACATAATTCATGCATTTTAAGATTTCCAGCTAATCATTTATCTGTACTTTTTTAATCAAAAGCACTTTTATCAAAGTCATGAGCTCAAGGGGAATAGCATGGGAATTCTCATCCATCACCAAATCAGCACACATCAAAGAGTGCAATATTGAGGACACAGAGAATTGTTTAGCCCACACTGTGACGTGCTATTCATCTACATTAGCCATGACATAAGCAGAAAAAAATATATAAAATTCACTTTGAATACCAAGGAAAAGAATCAGAAAATACAGTTTAATTGAGCATAAAAGATTAGGGTTTTTAGATATTCTCTTTCAGTGACACAAGAGGATGTGCTGATGGAATCACAGTAGTAGATGAGGTAATTGGTTTCCTGAAATGGGTGGGGGGGCTGGGAGTGGAGTACAAAATTCAAATTGAAAAATTTAAACTCAAATTTAAAATCACAGAGTGTTTTAGGATGTAAATTGGATCATAATTATCTGCACGTCTGTATTCTATTAATCATCTGGATTCTGCACTAGTTTTAAATCTTAAATCAAATAAGCAGATTGATGACATTGTGAAGTCTTTTGTACAAAAGGCCATTTTTAAATATATAACATGGCTCATCAGGTTTTGCACAGATATGTGCAATGCTTTTTTTTTTCAATTCGGTTACCTCTAATTTTAATGCTGAAAATTTAATTTGACAATAAATATTATTAATTAATTATTACATTTAAAAAGCTGAATACATGCTAGGGTTCTTAAACATTTGAACCTTGCTGTGCAGAAAACATGATTATTAGAGTGAACCTTTAAGACCTTTTGGTTCTACAGTACCCACTGGCATGCCTGTCTTAAAAGCCAAAAAATAAAAAAATAAAAATAACATGCTTCCAAGGGTTCCCTTAAGATTGCTGCTCCAAGATAAAAGAGGCACTTCTACAAAAGCACTTTTTAAGACTTCCGCTCACTTTCTCAAAAATACTCTAAAGTTACTGCCTAAAATACATAAAAATGGTGAAGCCTGTAACATAAACTAAAACTAAATGTGTAGACTAAATTACACAAGCATAAATAAATCTTTCAGAATCTTTTCAGGGTCTATTGTCCAAATGCATGTGGCAAACAGACATGGACCCCAGAAGACCCAATGAATTAGCCAAAATTTCCATCTGCTTCTTTACAGCAGCCTATGTGGTAGTTCTTTTAAAATGTGCTCGGTCTAAAATGAATTTACGTAAAGCACATCACACAGACCAAGAGACTTTTTCAGATGTGTATTTGGTATAAGTTTGTTCACCAGGACAAGACCTATTGCTCTGAGCCATCTACAGCTTTGGAACTGCCTCACATTCCTATCCCAAATACCTGTTTTTTGTCTCTTAGTATTTTGCACTTCCAGAGAGCAAGTCCCCTAACCAACATGAACAGGACTCTGACAGGATATAATAAAGGGTTCACATGTCAAGGGGTCACAGTCCTATGTAAATGTTAACCTAAACACAATAAGCCAGTGTTCTAGCTGAACCAAATGCAAAGGCACATACCCGCTTTTGCAGAGGCTGTACTGTTTATTAATAATTAACAACGTGAACAGGTTGTTAAAAACATTTGAGTGAAAAACATATCTTAAGAAATCACATAAACCAACACCATCGCAAAATTTTGATCTCTCATTTCCTCTCCCACTGACTCAAGCATGACGTCATACCTAACCATTAGAAGCATTGTTTTTTGTCTTTTCTATCTTACAAGTAAACGTGCTGTGTGTCAGGTAAGTCATTTTAAAACGAAATATTCAGTACAACTCTGATTATTTTCTTTGAAATAAGCAAAAACGCGATTATTATTATTATTAGCTTAATAAAGCAAAGCAGAGGCAGTTAGCTTACTTTTGCTGCGAGTGCAAGTTTCACAGTAGAATAGTCCTCCGAATGTGAATCTCTGCTTCTCTCAGCTGTTGCACATCCCCTAAACTTTCACTGGTTGATCTCCTACAATTTCAGGAAAGTCGAAACAAAGTTACGCCTTTTAAAACTGCCCCCTCACGCCCACCACTGTGGGCTGGTGACCTCATGGACCTCCATAGGCACATAACTGGAATTTTTGAGGAAACAGACGTTATGTACGTGCCTAAAAGAAGTCTGTTGTTTTAAACCAAAAATAATAATTGTGATGAATTAAATAATCTCCTAGCCCGACAAGAGCACTTTGGGTTACTGTGCAGAGTTTTCTGGAGGAATGGAGGCAAACTAAATTTTACTAATACTTCTCTAGATTTGTGTTGTTGCTTAAGTAGCTATGTTAAAAAAAAATAGCCTACATAAAAATAGGTTTTGGTGTACACAAACAATTTGGGTTGGGACGAATGTATTCCAGCAGTTAGCGAACCTCGTTATGCTCAATTTTTGAACAAATCCTTTTTAATGCGATCTTAAATGAATCCGTTGAACCGGTTCACAAAACCGGACTGAATTATTTGTTCTGGATTCATGGCTGAATTCGGGATAGCGTACTAGCATAGGCTACATACTATCCACATACGAAACATATTTCAGCAAAGAAATTTGGGCTACTAATACACTGTGAAATTATTTTAGATTCTATGAGCTGAATCATGGCTATAAACTGATCTGAATGAATAAAAGTTGATCAGGGAGCACGCCGGTGACGTAAAACAACAGCTGAACACAACAGCTTTTCTGAACTGGTTCTTTGAAACGAACAGTTCAAAAGAATCGTTTCGCCGAAATGAGTCAGACCCGACCTCTCATCACTAGAACAGCTGTCTGTTCTCTTGTGGGATATTAATATATGTATACTGCCATCTTGTGGATAACGGTGCACTTAGGGGAACAGAACTGTAAATTAATCCATAAATGCTAATTAGACTTCACTGGTCGGTTAGCAGATGTGTCTTGATAACACAATTTTCCACTTGCATTATTTGTTTAATAATAAATATTAAAATGGTTTCTAAAAGGCCTGATGACTGAAAACAAAATATATCAAAAATAAATAAATAATGCATATCCCATAATATACATGACAGCAGTCACAGTCTCCCTCTCTCCTGTATCTTCTTAGGCTCCTCCCCCTAGTCCTACTTCCAAGATCATTAGTCTCACCCTCTGTACTGTATCCACACGCACTTCTGTGGTTGGAGGAAGGAGGGAAGGTTATTTGAGAAATGTTCAATTACAGGCAACTCTCTCATTAATGGATGAATTCCCGAAGTCTTTGGATATTAAACTCTCTGCAAATGTACCCCGAAGAACGGATGCTTAATCAAAAGACTTCATTTTTCAGGTTGCTGCCAGGGTAATAGGGACATCCCGGAAGATGGTAAACCAGACTGAAGGTTATGTCTCAGAGCTAATAACTCGCTCCACGACTGCTTGTCTGCTTTTCATTTTTGTGCTTTCCACCTTTCTAGGGAATGCTCTGGTGTGCACCGCAGTGGTACGGTTCCGTCATCTGCGCTCCAAAGTGGCGTATGTGTTTGTTGTGTCTTTGGCGGTCTCAGATCTCTTAGTTGCCTCTCTTGTAATGCCATGGAAGGCAGCCGCAGAGATTGTGGGTTTCTGGCCGTTCGGCAGTTTCTGTGAAGTATGGATAGCCTTTGACATCATGTGCTCCACCGCCTCCATTCTTAACCTGTGCATCATAAGCGTGGATCGTTACTGGGCTATTGCTATCCCACTGAGCTACGAGCAGAAAATGACAAGAAGAGTGGCATTTGTCATGATTGGAGTGGCATGGGCGCTCTCTGTTCTGATCTCATTCATTCCTGTGCAGTTGAGTTGGCATAAGAGTCTCCGCCATAAAGAAGACTTGGGAGAAATGGCTGAGAAATGCGATGCCAGTTTAAACCGCACTTATGCCATCACTTCGTCTCTAATCAGCTTCTACATCCCCGTCTCCATAATGATTGTCACTTACACTCGCATCTTCCTCATAGCGCAAAAGCAGATCCGAAGGATATCAATGCAAGAGTGCACCATTAAGCATGTTCAGTCCTGCCAGAGCTGCAGTAAAGCACCTGAAGAGAAGTTAAAAAGCTCATTTAAGAGGGAAACCAAAGTCCTGAAAACCCTGTCGATGATCATGGGTGTGTTCGTCTGCTGTTGGCTCCCTTTCTTCATTCTCAACTGCATGGTGCCATTTTGCGACCCTGGCCTCCACAACGCCGGGCAGATCCCATGTGTCAGTAAGACAACTTTCGATGTGTTTGTGTGGTGTGGGTGGGCGAACTCAACCTTGAATCCTGTGGTTTATGCATTTAATGCAGAATTCCGCAAAGCGTTCTCCAGCCTCTTGGGATGTGGGAAGCTGTGCTCTCGGAATACGGTTCAAACGGTTGACTTCAGCAATGAGCTGGTGTCTTACCATCGTGACTCCACAAACCTTCGAGATGCTCACCTCTTCGGTCACCCCTGTCTGCATCCACATGCTGTCAGGGAGGAAAGTGATAAAGACGTGTGCTTCGATACAGTGTCACAGATGGCTGAAGTATCTTGTGAGGCTGCATGCAACTTTGTATATGGGGAAAGGCCTCCTATGTTAAGTCATGGAGAAACAGAACTATCATTGGATAAAATCCTACCATTTACAAAAGAAGATGAGTTAGCCTGTCTTGAACGTGTAGCTCATAATGAAATTGAATCTCCTAGTATCTCTGGAATATTGTAATCTGTAAATATGCGGTGTGTTTTGAAAATTATTTTATATGTATTAAACAAACTGAGTAAGACTAGGAGTAATTGAACTGGCTTAGACAACTGTTTTCGAGTTTTGTTTCTACACTACTATGCTCATGAATCATTCATAAGGTCACTCACTGTGAGATATCTGTAGAGATTCCATAAGGAGCTTTACATATGAAACTCATGACGCAGTATCAGTTTATTTCTACCTGAATAATGCTGTCTTTTTCAGTTAAATGTGTTAATTGAGGAAATAATAATCATATGTCTGTCAGCTTGAAGGTTTGACTGAAAATGAGTAACAGCTGACTTTGAAATGTCCTCTATTCACTCCAAAAGGCAAAATGCACTGACAGCCTGACAGGTTGTTTTTAAGTTTTTTCCCTTCTTATTTCTGAGCGTGGCATACGAGATCAAATGAAAATATGAGATCAAGCGATTTCATGCAATTATTCTGAGAATTGACAATCTTTACTTATCGGTCTGGCATAACGTCACCTTTTGTCTGAAAAAAAAGCTTCTGTTCATTGAATGGTTTGTTCACATTAAGTCTACTTTGTTAGAGGTTGAGAAATTATTAAAAGATAATGCAAGTGATATTGAGAAGATGTTAATATATAAAATGATAGTTGACATTAAATACTTTAGGGAAGTTGTTGTCCTGCAATACTTCATCTTAAGCTTTTTTAGTGTTATGATCATTCCTTTGTAATATTGCTCATAAAATTTGATGGACTATGAATATTTGTACATTTGCCAATATATATATATATATTATACACACACACACACACACACACACACACACAAAGGTCAACCCAAAGTATTAAATCACTTATAAGAAAATCAATTTCTCCTTAATTTAAAAAGATTAAAAAGAACATTAATGCACATTCTCTTAAGCACATAAGGAAAACAAATGAGCACTCATCTTCTGATACCATATTTGTTTTTATTGGGAGTTTTGTACTAAAATGTTTATAAGTAAATGTTAAGAACAATTAGTATACAAAACAAATGATGGAATGTGTATTGCCTTTGTTAGCAACATTCAACAAACCATTAACAATGAATAAATTAAATGTTTGTTTTGTATTGCTGTATTTACAGGAAAGTCTTGCATAATCCAATACAAAATATAAATATAACCTGAATCATAGTGACATAGTGATAAAACACACTCATCCTCTTTAGCCACACACGCTCGCACACGATAAACTTTAAACAAACTGTATTTATACATGTTAATGTATGCACATTTTGGACACTTTCCAACCAGCGGACTCTTCTGTCTAATCTGTGAAGGATTGAAAATCTACACCAAGTAATCGGCTTTGTGCACCAGGTACAGAGGTAGACACTGTCATGTGTTTATACAAACCGATCTTGATAAAAGTCTTTCACGGCAATATTTGTGCTGCTCGTTCGCGCTGGTGATACTTAGAAGCAGCAAGACTCCATACAACAAGACAGCTAAAAAAGTGTCACATCCCACCCAAAAACCATTTTCTCAGTCTATCAAAAAGGCATTAACGTTAGCCTTCTTACATGCATTTGAAACATTTGCACTTCTGTGAAGATGGGGTGGCTCTTACAAGAGCCTTTGGTTTATGGAGTGGAGTCTGGCAGTTTACTTCTTCTTTGCGGCCGTCTTCTTCGCTTTGGCAGCCTTGGGCTTTGCGGCTTTGGGCTTCACTGCTTTAGGTTTCACTGCTTTGACCTTCTTAGGACTCTTTGCAACTTTCTTCACAGCCGGTTTCTTCACTTTCTTCGGGCTTTTGGCGGCTTTCTTAGGAGCAGCCGCTTTCTTCACTTTCTTGGGAGACTTCTTCGGGGCAGGTTTCTTTACTGCTGCCTTCTTGGGCTTCGCCGCCTTGGCCGCCGCCTTCTTCACGGCTGGTTTCTTCGGTTTCGCCACAACTTTCTTGACGGGCTTCTTGGCGGCTGGTTTCTTGCTCACCTTGAAAGATCCGGACGCCCCGGTGCCTTTAGTTTGAACAAGCGCCCCCTTTTTCACCAGAGATTTCAAAGCAATCTTGACGCGAGAGTTGTTTTTCTCAACGTCATATCCACCACCTGCCAAAGCCTTCTTCAGAGCCGCCAGAGAAACTCCTTTGCGCTCGTTGGAAGCGGCGACCGCCTTCAAGATAAGGTCGGACACGCTTGGTCCAGGCTTTTTCGCCTTTGCCGCCTTCTTCTTCGGGGCTTTAGCCGGAGCAGCCGCGGGAGCAGGAGCAGTTTCTGCCATAGTTCTAGTAAACTTGGAGTCGATGTCACGTAGTACAGAGCTGTCAAACAAACAATGTTTACATCCAACAGCTGAGGGCGGGATTTAAACGGGAGATGAGAACCATATAGACTCAACCGCCTCAACCGACGCTCTCAACAGTACAGAGTCGTTCGTAGATGTGTTTTCTGATCTTGAAAAACACAAGGTTTTCCGCGATAAAGAGCGATGGATTGTAGACTTTAAACCACGTACCGATAGCTGAGTCTTTCCTCTTTGTGGGCAGCTTGTGTTTTGTGCAAAACATCGCTTGGTTTATTGTACAATAATAAAAACGCGTCCAAATTTAGTGCGAGTCGCAGCGGGAAATATCGCACTTCCTCTGTTCTTTTGTAGATTATATATAAAAATTCGAAAAGCACAACTGAAATGATGGACATTTTGCATAGAGAAGACCCTAATCTACACATCTGCGGTGGTTTTAGACTAAGAAAACTCACGGAATAAAAAACTGAAGCGTTTTTCTTTAGTGAAGGTAACACAGACCAGCGCTGTAGCCATTTCAGCCTCCCCTAATCTCACGGCGATTCTTTCGACAATGATCTATTAATAATCATATCTGTACATCCAGTACATGAGTCGAGTAACTTAAATATAAGCAAGTTAGCCAAATTTAAACATATAAAGACGTTGCCTGTTAATAATAAAACGGGTGCTTGTGTTGTCTAAAGGGAAAGTGTTCTCCTCAGTCGAGGAGTGCCATAACAGGGAAGCTATAGTGTATAATGTTGTATTGATGAATTTATGTCCATTTTGCAACATTTTACTAATTACAAACACCTAAATATTCTTATAAGTGTATTTGGTGTTGTAAAAAGGCCACTTTGCCACTTTTTATCCGAAGAGGCTTAGCTAATAACGTCGAGGATTTCTCTACATTCCTTCGTTGTCCAGCGGGGAACTAGCTACTGTACTGTGATGTTGATCGACATTAAACAATATAACTATAGCTTTTATCTGTCACACACGTGTATGAACTATTTCATGAATTCGTGCAGAATATTCACTCTTTTTTAAGCGAAATTTGAAGATTGCGTTTTTTTAGCCTATAGCCTATTGGGCTATTCAACATCTAATCACTTAATGAAGCCTACATGAAAGCTTATGGACTCGTGGCTAAAGTTCATTAGTAAGAAATATCACCTCGACCAGGGCACAAAAACATTTCTGTGATAAATAGGCCCTCGACTTTTATTAATAGTTAATTTGCCGTAAAAACAAATTTAAAAAACGAATGGTGATATCAGTAAGTCGTTCCAGCAGTTCCCTCAATAAC
>SCHK01444805.1:0-11036 GCA_004124795.1 Poropuntius huangchuchieni
AATACTCAAGTAAATGTACTTCACTACTGTCCGCCTCTGCCGAACACAACAAACTAAAGCCAAGTTAAACATAAGTCAAATTAAAAGAATATGTTCTAAAATCAGCCCAAAATATCCAACATGATTGATATCCTCCAATGGATATCCATAGTTTGAATCTGTGCCAATCATAAACTATACTTTATTTTATTTATTTATTTATTTTTTTCGTTGTTGTTGGTTAGAGAATTGTGACTGGCTCTTACCAATACAGTCTCAGCAATTCATATTTATTTAAACGGTTTTGGTCATTTTATTTTTTGCATTATCCCATTCATACGTTTTTGTACAGTATGCTTACTCCCCAGTGATGGTTAAAGTTACACGTGATGCTTTATGCTTACTCGTTTTCTAACAAATCACATCATAAAAACATCATATGCAAAGGGCATCTTATAAAGTAGTTGCATTTTCTCATGAGATCAGGAACTAGACTGTGGTGCAATGTATTCCAGCCATTACAGAACTGCAAGTTATCATTACTTTAAGTAATGTCAGTCTCTAATATATAAAGAGGAGCGTATAGCGTATAAACGTTTTTCCTATACACAAAATTTTTTTGACCTTTTTCTAGTGTTGTTTGTTCACCTGGTAATGTAAATTCAATTCATCATTTCATTGGTAACTTGAAGTTCTGTTCTTTTGTGTGTTGTGTTTGTTCACCTGGTCATGTTAGTCCCATACAGACAGAATGATATTAGAATCCTGAAGTTGTCTATTTTTTAAGCCCATGTCTTTGTTACTATTTTCAAATGGCAATTTTACCATTTAAAAAATCTATAATAATAATAACACTGCAGTATTTAGTGATTACATGTATTATTGAATCTTGTAGGCCAACTTCTTTGCTACTGCTAGCAGTGTTGGACATGGATGTTAGCTAGTGTGGTTGCACCTTTGCATGCATAATGGTAATATTTGGCTTTGACTTTTCAGATCTGAAAGCCAATTCCAGCAACAGCGAAGTGGAGGTGAGATACCTGCAGAGCAGACGCTACATAGAGCTGCATGAGCGATTGCAAGAGGAACGTGGCAGTCTCGCACGGCGGAGAGATGAGCTGCGTGTGGCTGGGGAGTCTTTGGAGTACAGCGTGATGGAGGTGAAGAGGAGCGCTCTGTGACAACTCGCCCGTAGCTTTTGAACTGAAGATTTGCTCATTCAGTAGCTGATGACTGAGCATGGCACTTGATTTCCATGGAAGAACCTTCCCTCTTGCTAAGCTGCTGTTAGCATTTAGGTTCAGTGTCATCATAATAACTCTTTAAATGTGCCACTTGGACACTTTTGACATCTTCAATTTATGTTTGTGATATATATTTCTGGCTGATTTGTTTTTTGATAAATCTACTTGGTCAATGTTAATGTGCTGTGTGTGTGTTCAGTACTGTACAAGTGCAATCCATTCCATAAGTTGTGCAGTCTTAATGTATTTTTCATTTTTTAATGTAATTTACATCTAATGTTCACAATCCAAGCTTTCTTGAGTTTTTTGCTGACTTGTTCAGGGCAGACTGTATATAATATATATTCATCACTGACATTTTCATTGGTGTTAAAGTGGAAATGGAGCCTGTCTAAGGGACTGATTGTCCATACAAAAATCCTTAATTTTGATTTCTGTGGCTTTCGTGCATTGGTTTTCAAGCTGTGGTCCATGATTGGCCAGTAAAAAACTCAAAGCAGTAGCACCGAGTCTGAATTCATTAACTGATTAATAAACTTGAATGAATTAACAGATTGTGTTTACAATTTTACACAGTGTTTCTGTTGTCTTAACACAGCAAGGAACTTTCAACTTTTTAGTTACTTGCCATAAATCTCACTTAGGTTTATGAATTAAAGGCAGCAGTCTAGTTAATAACAACAACAACAAAAAAGTAAGAACAAAAGAGCACATTGGCAAAATGATGGCTTAATAAATGCAAGGCTACTTTATGATATATGACGTTACCTAATGATAATTTAAACACTGCTTAAAACTAGACTTGTGGTAGTTGGTGGTTTCCCTCTGAAAAAAAAAAGCTTTGGTAACCATTGCAGTCAGGGTTGCCAAGTCTGCAGGAATTGATCTTTTAAATTGTGGTCCCAATAATTTCTATTTGACTAAAATGTTTGAATCTAAATATTTCCTATTCTGACAATTATGAAACTATGCTAGATGTGAAGGAGGAGCACTGAAGAGCTTTAGGCTCTTGTGTTTATGATTACTAGTATATAATGGTTTTCATGTTGAAATTGTTTATGGCACATAACACCGACTGTAAAATATGTATTACAGGTATGGGAGTGGCATATTAAAGTTTTGTTAGTTGGGATAGGGTCATTAGACAAGTTTGAGCTGTTTTTGACTGGCCGTTGGGATAGTGTTGTTAAGCAGACCTGGCAACCCTGAAGATAGTCTGAAGGCATGTACCATTGAATAAATTACTTCCACTCAGATAAAGTAAGGACACAGGTTTTATGAGAATGTTTATTTGAGGACCCCTTAACCCTTGGCCACAACTGTTTAACTGTTAGCCTACACAACATTCTTTCAAACAACATTCTGAACCCAATTCATGCTTTGACAAGACCTCTCAAATACGCATAAAATTTTCCCTTTATGTCAATTTGAATTTAGCATTGCATCATATTGCTTTATCCTGACCACCACTGGTAAGGGTCCTAACAACATTACATTGAGTTCTGTTACTGGTTAAATTTCAATATCTTCAGAGAAAGTCTTTAATGTGGGAACACCAGTTGGTATCGGCGCTCACAGCACATCTGAACTACACTGTAGTTCTCTGTATCATTCTCAGAATTTGTGGGATCAGTGACTTTACTTTTAGGAGAGAATGCCTGTTTTCTGACTAAAAGAGACAAATTGAGTGAAGCTGCTATATTACAGTTAAAACTAAGCCCATGTAAATACTGCACCTCACCAAATAAGACAAACACTTTTTGTGCTGGCTAATTGGCCATAGTGAAACCTACATTGATCATATGTCTACAATATTTGCTTGTGTAGCTGCAGTTTTGGCAATAGGCTTTGGTTGAATGGAAGCCATTTTAGACATTCTACAGCAGTCTGTTAGAATTCAGCCCAACTTACTGTAAATGGCAAGTATTTATCTCAATCCACAGAGTTGCTACTCGTTAGCTTGCTTTTAAATACTACACAAAATGACATTATGAAAGCATTCAGTAAGCAAGAGTATGTACAGCCACTTAATTGTATTACATACATTTGCTGAACACTCAACAGTTACAACAACCTTATATTCAAAGATGCAAATGTGTGGGTAGAGATTCATGGTTGTACTTACAGTCTGTCATTTTCAATGAAAAAAGAAACTGCAAAGTCAACATCACGTGTTTACAGTGGATAAGTGAGTATTTAGCATGCTATTTGTAGCAATGGCAGGATTATATTTTGCCTTCTGGGAAGCATTAGACTACAGTTGTATATCAGTATTTACAACATTACCACTAAATATCCATGACGATTACATAGACATTTTGTGCAGATTTTACCTATTGTAGCTATATTTTCCTGCAGTAATAATAAGTGAAGGCAAGAGGCTGTTTAATCTGTCTGTGTGGCATAAAGGCATGTGCATACATGGTTCTCATGTGAGAGTACAACAGTCTTTTCCGGTTTGCAGGTGGCACATGGTCTTGTAAAGTACTTGTCGCTGTTGTTCGAAGAATAGTTTGCATATTGTTTTAAATGTAGGCCGTAATTTTTATCTGTGGATAACACACCTCTGAGACAGTCTTTGTCATGTGTGATTAGTTGTCCAAGTAGCACAAGCAATGATTGATATCACTGTACAAAAGTATAAAAAAATGGGTATACCCTCATTTGTGGTGGGGTTAGGTTCATGTTGTGAATCCAGTGTGATTTTACACTACATGGGTAATTGTTCACATCCAGATTGCAATTTCTTTCAAATAGGTAAAACTTCTGATGCACTGGCAAACACAAGACTTATTAAATATCCGAGGTAAAGAGAACCATATCCATTACCACCTGAGTTTTTACAGCATCAGGAGCATAGTACTTTGTCAACCTTGGAACTGTGGACTGATTATGCTTCATGTTTTTCCCCTGTCTTCTCTGGCATTGTCTGTGCTTGACCATGTGTTTGTGGAGAGCAGCAGACCATGGGGCTGGGGATGTAGTTGAAAGGTGTAACCCTGACGGCTTTACTGGGTGAGCTCTGTCGGAAATGGCCAACACCACCACTGTGGGTACTTTCCACTGACTGAAAGGTGGAGGTTGATGCTGTGCTGTAGGTTTTTAGAGATCCATCCGAATCCCCATCTTGGAGGGTATTCCCAAAGGCCATGCTTATTTTCCTTGGGAGGGCCATCTCTGTAATGCCGAGAAATTTTTCAATCGTGGGAGAGGTGCTTGAATTTGTTTTGTTGGCTGAGTAGTCCTCAGTCTGAACAGTTGCATCACTTGTTTTCCGTGATGCTAGAGTAATAGTCGGCAGTTTTCCTGGTAGCGGTGGTGGCATCTGTTTGGCGCCCTCAGGTGAAGGCAACAGGGGCAGTGCAGTGGGTGGAAGGGTGCTCTTTAATATCTGGGGAACATCCTCATCACGAATCCTTCGCCAGGTCACTTTGTCAGAGTTACGTGATCCAGCTCTCTGTTGCCTCTGATTTGTATTCCTTTCACTTTTAGCTCGTCCACTTGAGTCAGAGGATGAAGAGCGAAGAGATGAGCGGCTGGTGACACGACTCAAGACATTTATGCTTGGTGAGGAGGAGTATCTTTTGAAGGTATCCTCTCTCTTTTCTCTTGGCTTTGGGCCGGGCGCATTTCTCTGTGAGGCCCTGCAAGGACTTTCTGAGCTTGTACGTCTAGCTGGGCGTTTCACAGTGATGTCCCTATCAATGGAGGTGGCTCTTGTTGGAGCCATGCCCTGTCTGAGTAGCCCCTGTTCCTGCACTTGTCTTTGTCCTTGAGTCACAGGCATTCTTCTTGGACATTGAACTGCTTCCTTTAGTTCTTGACAACGAGAGGAACATAAGAAAACTGCTGGGGCACCTGGAACCGCTCTGCGGGGTGAGGCATGCTGTGATGTTGGGACAGAACGTGAAGAAGCATCACGTCTTGAGACTTTTGACGACTCTTTGATGAATGTCAGTTGTCTGAGAAAGCCATTACGATCTGATTCACCACTACTTGAATGAGTAGATGTCATGCGAACCAAATCCAATCGATTTGCTGGAAGGATTCTTTTCCCTGACATCTGCGTATTTTGTCTGCTGATGCTAGTGGGCTGGTTGGTTACTAAAGGTGAAATGTTTCTTGTTTGCCTTGATGGATTTTGCATGAATGGTATTCTGACAGGGGATTTCTGTGTTTTCCTGTCTGTAGGAGACTTTGAGTTCTGATTGATGTTTGAAGTGCTTTTGTCTGGTGGACTGCATGGTGCTGATGTCACCTTCTCTGGACCTTGTTTAATGGTTTGGGTTGGGGAGGTTACTTTCTTCTGAGGATGCCTGGAAGGTGTTGAACTTTGAGATGATCCTGAAGATGAGCTCTTTGGTATCCTGGCAGGTGGTGTTGAGCTTCTTTTGGGCAATGACAACTGTGTGGTGTCCATGGGCTGGCCCAGTCTGTGAAGGCTTCTTGACCTGTGTTGAGCTAGCTGTGGATTTTTAGGGGCATCTGCTTTCTGTGTCACTTTTTTAGGTGGTGGTCTTTGAGAGAGGGTTGTCTCTTTCTTGGGCGTGTATATCACTGTTCTACCCCTGAAGACCACAGGCAAGTTTGGAACAGGTTTACGAGGGGCAAAATCAAGTGGTTTATTAGCCTTTTTGTCATCTTTGTATACCTTCTTCTCTTTAGGAGTAAAGCTTGATCCAGACATAAATGACAGAACTGATTCAGACTCTGATGAGGGTTCCTGGGACTTTGAAGCTTGTAACTTGGTAATGATTGTATTAGCTCCTTCTTGTATTGCTCTCCATTCAACACTGTTAAGATCAGAGTCTTTGTCTGATGCCATTTCATCAGAATCTAGGTCATTTTCAGGGCTCCACTCTGTTGCTTTCTGAAGAGTAGCTTTCTGTTTGTGCTTTTTCTCAGCTTTCTTTTTTCTGGCAGCCTGCTTTTTCTTGTGTTGAGGCATTGCAGATGTTATGCATTTTATCAAAAGATCATCTTCTGAATCCATGCTGACTGAGCTCGGTGAGCTGTTCTCTTCAAACTGGTTACGTTCTTGCTGTGATTTTGGAGGGCACTGGGGTTTGGATGTAATATTATGTTTAGTCCTTATCCACGTATGATGAGGTTTTCCATGATGTTCCTCAAATTCTGCGTCACTCAAAGAGCTAAGGGAGGAACTCAAAGAGTAACATGGAGGTGCTTCTTCTAAAATTAGATTTTGCTTGATTCTGTGAAAACCTTTTTGGCGGGACTGGTAACTGTTGACTTGGTCTTGTATATTAGCATTGCGTATTACATTAGTCTTGCTTGATTCAAAATGTTGTTTCTGTCCCGTCCTATTCATCATTCCATCCTGTCTGTCCATTTTATGGCAGATGGCCACTTCCGTAGTTGTTGGGTGATGCCTAGACTGAAAGGCTAAAGTGTTTTCCTGTGCATGACTCAGAGAGCAGGTTTTCTGATTTTGGTACACCTCTGTGTTTTGTTTTCTTATTGGAATATCTAATTGTGGCATGCTTTTTGACAGATTCTGTCCTTGCTTTTGAATTTGTCGAACTGGAGACTGGCTTTGAATCCTTTGCTGGGTCATTTTAGCTGCCATCTCTTTACTCTGTATAAGTAATCTCTGAGTGGGTACCATATGCCTGATTGTCTTGTTCAATTGGTTTGTGACTATGTGAGACTGACATGTCATTTTAGTTGGTTTGTGGAAGCGAGAGAACAAGCGTAGGTCTTCAATTCTCTTTGCCTCAATGTCAATCAGCTCTTGTGTCTCTTTGTTTCTTCGCCAGTCTTTTGTTCCTTTAGTTCTGACTGGATACTGGAGAGTTTCATCGCTCAAGGAAGTGGTGCTTGAGAAATTGATGGGCGTACCTTCAGCAGAGTCAGTGTAAGAGGAATCATCATGATAGATTTCTTTTGAAGACATTCCAAACTTTTGTCCAGTACACATTTGATTGTTTTTGTTCTGCAGTACCATATACACTGGTAATTGCACAGATTTTCGACTCTGCATGTTGAGAACTTGGTTTGAGAGGTTGGGCATCACAGTTGGTCTTACCTTCTTAAACCTGGAAGGCATGGCAGAATTAATGCACTCTTTCAAAATTTCTATGTCATCGTCTGAGTTGCCTTCACTATACTGGTCCTGGTCATCCATGTACTCTTCCTTTTCAGAATCATCTGGATCATTGTCTTGCTGGTTTAGCAAAGGAGTAAGTTTGAGCTCCACATCTTTCTGGATATAGTGTTCATGCAGAGGGAGGGCACTCAGACTAGAGGCACATGAGAAATTCTCAATTGGTTTTTCCACAGTGAAATAGATCATTGTGTCCAAATCTGGAGGTAGGTTAAACCTCTCTTTAAAGTCTGCGATTTCCATAAATTTGCGCAAACTGTTTTCCCACTGGCTTCCTACACCACTAAGATTCTGTGTTTCTGGTCCACTTGATTCTGCACAGCATGGAGTTTTGCTTCGACTCGGAGGCATTGTTTGTCCTGGGCTGTCTGGTAAGTCACTGGGGCTAACAGTACCACTTATCATTTCACTACATGGATCACTCTGAATAGAGCTGGCAATTGAAGGAGATTCAAAGCTGCCAAGTGAGCTTACTGAACTGCAACGGCTCATTACAAGAGGTGTTTCGTGAATGTAGTTTTCTG
Organism: Poropuntius huangchuchieni; assembly: GCA_004124795.1. NCBI lineage: Eukaryota > Metazoa > Chordata > Actinopteri > Cypriniformes > Cyprinidae > Poropuntius > Poropuntius huangchuchieni. The sequence continues at coordinate 7,872 of SCHK01444805.1, forward strand.
AAGAGCTTGATGGGGTCCTGTCCTCAAGAATTACTGGAGATACTCCTCTAAGGAACCTCTTCTCATTTTTGATTGTAGTAGGGATCTCAGTTGGATCAGAGCTGCTGATTTTCTGATCAGTTAATAATAATTGACTGTCACTCAAGTCATCAAGTGTCTCATCCTCTTCATCTTTTCTTTCAACATTCACATCTTCCACCTCTATGATTTCTAATGAGGAGTCACTCTCTAGCTCATTTTCCGTCTGACTCTGTCCATCAAGAGCTCCATCTCCAGAAGACAGAGAAGACAGAGAACTGCAGCGAGAGAAGCATATTGGAGTGTTCTCTACAGAATACTTCTGAGGGGTCTCCAGCTGTCCTATTGTGGGGCTTCTTGCAGAGCATATTGGGGAAAACTTGCTTATGCTACCTCCAGTCATCACTGTTGGAACCCAAGCTTGTCTGCGCATTGCTTGAGCTGCCTGAACATTAATTGCAGTTTTTGCAATGCCAAACTTGGCAACACTCTGGATCAGTGGAACATGCTGATAGGAGGGAGACAACTTGACAGTTGGTATACTGGCATCTGACGACACCTTGGTTGATACTGTTGCAGGTGTGGATATAAAAGGTTCTTGGCTTTTCTCTGTATCAGTGGAACCTGAATCAGGCAAAATTGCATCCTTGTTTGTCTCAAAATCTCTTTCAGGGATCTCATTTTGACACATGACTCTTGAAATATGTACACCAATGTTCAATGGTTCTTCATGAGTCACCTTAAGGTCAAGTTTATTAGGACGTCGTTGTTCTGTTGGTTTTGCCGAGGTATGAGTCTGGTCCTGACTGCCACAATAGCCATCGCTGGTGCTGCCACTGTTAAGGCTGTCATTGGATAAACTCGAGTTGGCTGTTTTAAGATGCAAGAAGGCATGTGCTCTGCTGAGACGCTCTTTAGGTGAAAAAGAGCTGGTGTCAGAAAGATGACAAGGGGAACAGGAAATGGCTCGTGCCTCGTGAAGCTCATCTGGGCCATAATTCCAATCCACAAAATGATCTTCTGAGCTGAGGCTGAAGCTGTCCTCTGAGGATGTATGCATGGTAATGTCTTCCACCAGTTTGTCAATTTTAGCCACAGTGTTGGTGATCTTCTTGGCTAATTTCTCAGCTGCCACAGTCACTTCATCGTCAGCGGGTTGTGACCTTTTATTTTCAGTTTGAAAGCTTTCAACATCTTGTTCAGGCTCCCCCTCTCGCTTACGGGGCTGGGTATTAAGGAAGTTAGAATTGTTCAAGAACATGGAGAGCATGGAGAAGGTTCCAGTATCCAAGCTGGTTGATACATTAGGTGCCTCATCATCATCAAAACAACCAGAATCTGAGGCATAGTCTTTTGCAAGGCTCTCAATGTGCCTCAAAGGTTTGTTTATACTTTGATGCTTGAAACTTTGCTTCTCGATTGAATCAAATGTTTCTGCCAGATGCTTTGCATCTAACTCGGCCTCTAATGCTTTCTGCTTCCTCATGTAGAGGGATGGCATGCAGGATCCTGGCGATATAACGGCGGTATCTTTATATTTAAGTGGACGATTTGTGAGGAGGTTTCGCAGAGCTGCAGCACTTCCCATGGCTATCATTTTGTGCTTTGAATGGATGAGATTGCGCAGCATGCTTACAGCTCCCAGATCCCACAGCAATTCCTGGTCCTTTGGACTTCGTGCAGACAGGTTCCAGAGGGTTCCACATGCATTACTCACAATAGTCAAACTGTGAGATCGCAAGTGCTGCAGCAGAGTCTGAAGGCAGTTATGATCCCTGAGGATTTGCCTGAATTAGGAAAACAGAAAGAATTTAAGTGATGCCATGGAAAATTTGATCTCTGCTTATTTTGGAATTGTGAATAAACATGATACCTGTAATCATCTCGGGTAGCAATAAGGCTGGACACATTACGCAGGATACCTCCACCACTCTCAATAATGGCCAGTGAGTTGGTTTGGCATCGATAAGTCAAAGTGCTAACCAAAAAGCCGAGAGCACCATCAACAGAGCAAATTGCCACCTTATTCTCAGTGCTGTGTGCTGACAGATTCCACAGTGCACTGAGCACACTCTTTAAAGTGGATTCCTGTGGGGAAGATCAGACCATGTAGAATTACTCATCACTTTCTGAGTGGTATTACCCAATTTAATGGGTAAATCACTCATGTTCAGTTTTACTGAATGTAAGAAATAGATGACATAGAAATTTTTGATTGTACCTTTGTAGCTTGCAGTGCACAAGTCATAAGTGCTGACACACTGCCGACGTCTCTCAAAGCCCTCTTGCTGTTGATATCAGCACGCCATGACAAGTTTCTCAGTATACTTGACACTACCTAAAAGCAATGACAAATCACAGAGCTGTGATGTTGTGTTGGCCAAATAATTACAAATGAGAGAAGAACATAAAAAATTCTATTAAAATGTGCTGTTGCATAATAATTGTTGTCCGAAATGTTAATAAAGGAGTGATGGTTTGCTGCATGGAAAAGTAGGTTATGTACCTGCTGTAATTCCTCGTTATCAGATGCAAGCTGTGCAACAATGGCTTGAAGACAGTTTTTCTTTGAGCAAAGAGTAGCCTGATAAAATTAATAAAGAGCATTTTGTCAACATCACAAGAAGACAAAATATTGCATTTGTAAGTTGTACATTTGCCTGGTACTGCATATATGCATTATTAATAATTAATATTATATGTAGAGTGCAAAATTAACTGTTACCAAAGATAAAATATGTGGTTTGTTTAATTATCTGACAATATTTCATTTTATATATATTTCAGTAAAAATATGTATGGCCATTTTGGACACTGATTACATTATTGTAAAGGAATGAGATGAGATGACTGTACAAACAGCAATTTTACACCCTTTTAATTCCACACTTGTATGCAATAATTTCAAAATGTACCTTATTTACGACATCTCCATACGTAAGATTTGTGAGTGCCATTCCTGCGTAACGCCGGAGGGCCATATTGATTGGCTCATTTTGCATGCCATACAGTTCTTGGTCCAGCTGTATTAGCTCTGCAATGGCTTGCAGGCCCCCTAAAAGATGCACAAACAAGCTTCTTCATTGTGTTTTCTTGTCACTGTATTTTAGGGGTGAAACGGTTCAGCTTTTTCACGGTTCGGTTTGC
>SCHK01444807.1:0-10662 GCA_004124795.1 Poropuntius huangchuchieni
AGAATTTTCATTTTTGGGTGAACTATCCCTTTAAGCACATCTGTTTAATAAAGATAACTACACACAGTCTTTTTGGTCATGGGCTGCATGGTGGACAAAAAAGTGGGCAGCTATTATTGTTGTTCAGAGCTGGCCTTGTGGCAAAGTGGGGCGGCCGCACTTATCGTCTTCCTGCTGGTCCGTCTGCGCTTGCCTGTCAGCAGCGTGTAGAAGAACGGATTCACACACGAGTTCCCATAAGTCAACCCTGTGAGGATGCGATTGATGGTCACCTGCGTGCCCACGGGCACCACGCGCAGAACCTCAGGCCTGTACAATGGTAGAAGCTGCCAGATCCAGAACGGAAGGAAACAAGCCCAGAAAGCCAGCACAATCCCCAGGATGAGGAGCAGGACTTTGGGACGAGGTGCACGGGGTGGGTAGGCATTGCTCCCTCCGACCCAAGCTGGTTGTGTCTGAGATACCCAATAGAGTCTCCCTAAAGCTGCATACAAAGCTCCGATGGCCAGTCCTGGGCCTAGGATGCTGGTGCAGAAGAGCACACTGAGGTAGGCTTTGGAGCTCTGCTCATCCCAGGCGGGAACGCACAACTTGCCTTCCTGGTTCTCTCCGTCTTCCAGGTGCAAAGTGATCATCATGGGCAAACTGAGAGCCACAGCAAAGCCCCAGGCCAAAGCGACTCTCAAGAGTCCAGAGGAAGGTGTGGATGAGGCTGCCAACGGATCAGCCACAGCTCGATACCGATCCAGGCTCATTGCAGTGAGGGTGAAGATGCTCGCGTGCATGGTGAGCAAGTCCAGACTGAGTAATAGTCGACAGCCTAGTTCACCGAAGGCCCAGTCAGATGCCAGGCTGTCGTACACGATGAAGGGGGCAGTGGAGAGGTACACCAGGTCTGCCAAAGCCAGACTCAGAACCTGCAGGTGGAGGGAAGAAGAGGAGGAGGACGAGGTGGGAGAGGAGGAGGGAGAGAAAGAAGGGGAGGAGGTGCCGAGGCAGGAGTAACAACAGGTAGGAGCGCTACGCCGCCTTCTTGACATCCTCCGGCGGCGAATGAGAAGCCCTAGGGTGTAGAGGTTGCCCAGAATGCCCAGCAGAGAAAGGAGGGATAGGAAAAAGCAGAAGAGAGCTGTGGAGGCTATGCTTGGGGATGGGGAGAGAGAAGGAGAAGACGAGGGAAGGGACAGGTTAGTGAGAAAAGGGAAGGTGTAGGAAGGGGAAGGGGAAGAGGAAAAGGAAGTAGAGCCAGAGACGTCCATTTGTCCTGGACAGCAAGAGTCCCAAGATGAGTTCCCGTCCGCTGAGAGAAGGAGGCCAATGGTAACTTCTGAGTGTTTTAGAGTAACTAGCACTGAGCCCAGGTTACCAGGGAGTCCGAATTAGAAGGGGAGAGCTGTGAGCAGACTGCTTTAATGGGTGAGGTAGAAGAGAGAAACAAAAAAGAGAAAAGGAAATGGTGATTTTAGAAACTTTTGTTAACATCTTTTGCCTTTCTAAAGTTTAACATCTCTTTACCTGAACTAGCCTATGAAGTTTAGGTCTGACGTAGTCTGACAGGTCTGAGAAAATGTGTTTTTAAGCAACTTTTCATTATCAGACAAAAGTTATATGTTTGTCACAGTGTGTTAATAGGCAATTTTGAATGAAAGTCGTGTTGACTTGAGGGGATACAGTAACTATAGCAACATTACGAAAAATGTCAAAAGTACCCTATCATTATCACTTTATCGTATATTTACATATTTACAATATAATTAGGCTACAATAACTTTTATTTATTATTAGTTTTTGTAAAAAGTCTTCAAGATTCTGAATTCATCATTTCATCAATTCATCATTCAGAATTTTAATTGCGCGAAAAAAAATCTGCGCATGCAAAAATAAAAATATTCACAGAAAAAAGGCGATGCATATACAATAATTAATTTGCATACTGCTCGAGGGTATTTTTTTTTTTTGGGGAAGTTTACAGAAATAGCCTACACGAATAATAAAAACCGCAAATAAGGGTTAACTCTGTACAACTAGACTAATCTTATTTTCAAACTATCTTTATTGTTATTATTATAAATGTTGTTATTCTTGTTGTTATTTTTACAGTTATTGGTCAAATGTCCCAGCACGACATAACGTGCGCAATTATTTCTGTAAATAAAAAAAAATAATAAATAAGATAGCCTAATGAGAAACCATTGACTGTACTTTGAATATGGAGAGTTTATTTGTAAAAAATAAAATAAAATAAAAAATAATAATAATAATAACTCCGGTGTTATTAATTTTCATAAATCATAATTTTAGTGTTATGTTTTTATTGTGTTTCATTGCGTTAGTTAGCAGTATTTTTATTTTTTTTGTTTTTGTTTTTTTTTGTTGTTATTATTTAAACAAAATAACCCAACTGCAGTTTGAACGGAGTTAGGCTTCATTTTGCAAATTAACTCTTCACATAAGGCCTTTAATTCTCATGCAGCCGACGCCATAAAGCGGCAAGACTCTAGAGAATTCTATTCTTCATCATTATGACGGGTGTGAAGATCAAAGCCCTGCCGGGGGGCGCGCGGACACTTGCGGGAAAGAATGTAGGTGGCACATGGTGACCCTGAGAGAGACGGGTTACGAGCTGCTGTTGAAGTGACGCACTGGCACAGGCACAGCACCCCTTTACCGGGGTGCTTTAAATAACACCTTTCTTAATAGACTGACACAGCGACTGACAGATTTGCTAGAGTTAATTAATTTATTAATTCAATTCAAATAAGTTTTAGATAACCACGAGATGCAGTAAGGCAATTTAATAAACAAAACAATGAATAGCCTAATAAAACTCCTTTTTGACTAATTTTAGGAACTGAGAGTTAACAGTGCCAAATAAATCACACTCCCAGCATAGTAATTTTAGTTGATGTAATTTGTTTTCATAATATAAAAATGTCGAACACGGTATATGTCTGCATTGAGTTATGAAGGGGAGATCGAGAATGTTGCAACATAGTGAGCTGTAACACCATCAGTTAGTAAAAATGAGCTGCAGGGTGACATCTCTCATTCATGAGGTGACAGCAAAAGTGTGTATTGTGTGTAAAACCTTTAAACGATTTACAGAGGGAAAAACTACTGAGGTGAGAAAGTATAATGTTATGTTAATAAAGGTTTAGCTAAATGACGAAGAAGAGACGCATAGAGCATCATCTAGGCTATATCACTGTCATCTTGTTTAATTTTTATAGCTTAGCCTAACATTCACACAAGCCTTCACCTGTTAAAAAAATAGAAATATCACAGCTGACCAGACGGGGAGGACTGTAACACTTTCCATAGGCCTATTCTATACTGTATATCTATAAGAAGAGACTGAACAAAATGGGACAGTGTATGCCAGTTGACACAAACATACACTGTTTGTTATGTTAGCATGTTTAATGTATTTCTCCATTTGTTTCCATGCATAATTCTTTCTCTGTTTTCTTTAAATAAAGTTAAATGAGACTCGGTGTGCGATAATTATTTTGAACAAGTTAAATTGATAAGCACAATAAATTCATGCTACATGTAAAAGGTCAGTGCTTTACAATTCGAAAGATTGTATTAAAAAAAAAAAGAAGCACTCTTTGTAGCCTACTTGACATTTATACGAATTCATTGTAGATTTCTAAATTAGGCTACGTACCAGACAAATGTGGTATATATAGGCTATATCAAAGTTTGAAAAACAGGCTAACGCAAAAAAACATATCACTAGTACAAATGTTAAAGCAAATTGTGTCACAACACTTTCCGGTCTTCCCTTGTATTTATTAAAAAATAAAAGGCTTGATGGTTGTCGCATGTGAGAACGACATGTTCACAAGACAGCTGACATTATTATTCTGAAATCATTTCTATTTAAGAAATAAGACTGTAGGACAGTTAGACATATTATATGCTTCTTACTTCGTTTAATTTTTGAGCAACAGACGAACGGAATTTATTTGACCAATATGCTAATACAGTAGCCAACATTAAACGTTATTTTTTTGTAATCCGAAAATCGTCTTACCCTTAATTGAGTATTCAGAGATGGCATGTTCCATACGTCGACCTATATCCACACTTAAAGAGACGAAAATCCCACTCTAGAATATCCTTATTAAATTGTGTCTTTACAAGGTATAAATCAAGAAGCCCGGCGAGATGCTACTCTAAGGACAGACTTAAAGAAACTTTAGGACGGTGTAGAATATCTCTGAGTCACAGCCAGTCCACTCCTCTCCTTTCACTCTTATGTTATCTGAAGCAAATGAAGGGAGGGATGAGGAGAAGCTGTGCTGAAAGACTGGAGAAAGAAGGGTGTCTTTAATAAAGACCCACACTATTATGAATGGCCTTGGAAGGAGACAATTGATCTTCATTGGCAGAGGACTGAATGTGATTTGATGTTTAGTCTGTAACCGTGACTGATGTTTGTGGTGTTATCATTAACTTCTCTCCTGTGATTAGATACCTTCAGCTCATTCTTAACCAACACTTTTATGAGCGAAAAGTCGGTGCTTTGGGACAGTATTTACAAGTGCCAAAAGCAATACAGTCAGTATACCATAGGAAAAGCACTTGTAAATGTCAGAGAACAATATTTATGTCCACCATCCATCAAAGTTATTTGGGTTTGGGAGCATGCACGGAACGTTTTAGGTAGTATTTATTAGAGAACTGTAAGAATTACAACAACAACCATGAAAAGGTACATAAAATGATTTCAGTTATACAGGTACTCGGAGGACAAATGAACATATTATTAAACCCATTATTTGAGGCTGAACTGAATCATGCGTGAAAAATGTTGGATGAAATCTTGATATGCGTCACAATCCAAACCACAGCTGAGGCAGTGAAAACCATTTAATCACTTGAAATATGGTATCGCTCCCTAACGACCATACAGGAATACATAACCATTAATGGACAGAAAACGTTTCAGTGGAAAGACATTTTCACCTCCTTAGTCATGCAAAAGTTAAAATGATGCATGGTGTGGACATCTTGCATTTCTGATCAGACTAAAGTATGCTGTCCTTTAGAACCACATGAATGGATTCTTAAAGGGATAGTACACAAAAAAAATGGTGATTTATGCACCCTCATGTCTTTTTAAACCTTTATGGCTTACTTTCTTCGTTGGAACACAGAAGGAGATGCTTTGAAAAATGTTTGTTTTTTGTCCATACAATGAACGTCAATGGGGTCCAATGTTGTTTCGGACCCCTTGCACTGACTTTCACTACATTATCAGGAAAAAAGGGACAAAAGCTGTCACTGGGGTGGTACATTTTCATAAGGTACACTTTTGTACCTTTTAGGTACTAATATGTACATTTTGGTACTACAGTTCTTCTACGGTAATATAGAATTGAGAGGGGGGTTTTTTTCTTCTCAAAACAGTTCAGATATCTGAACAGTTACAGTAGTTTCATGTTCACATCAGATTTGAATTTATTATTGATTTAAACAAATTGTGTGTATTTTGGCATGTGTGCAAAAGAGTAAGTACAATTTTCACCATAACTAAATGCACATGGCTTGTTGATCAAAACTGATGAGTTGATTCTCAAAGAAATTTCCAAACTCTTCACAACTTCTAAACATTCTCTCATCGTGTGAGCTATTACATGCAAAATTATCCATCCGGTTATCAGAATCTGTCAGATATGAGTATACAGTATATTCCATAAATATCATGGACATGGAAGGGTTATAATGTCTGCTAAATTGGCAAATGGAAAAACGTCTGGAAACTTTATTGAATTTTTAGAAAATTTTGGGAATTTTCAGAAATTTTCCATCCCTTGCCATTGTAATGAAATGAGAATCACAATCTTGCCAATCAATCAAGTTTGGAAGTATATGGAGTGTGCCCAGCACAATCATTACCATTTTTGAACAAGGAGGAACGTCACAACCCTAAACAGCAGCAGCTACAGCAGTACTGTAGAAATACATTTATATTTGTACAGTACATTTACCTGTAGAAATGTGTTACATGTAAACTGAAACTTCACAGTTGCTTGTTATGGCAGAGCAATAGTAAGAGCAATTGTAAGAATGTGTGGTGGTGGTGTTAGCGGAAGACAATACAGTGTGTTTTTCATTTGACATGTAACACATTTCTACAAAATAAAGGTACTGTATACATAAATTCTTACCTCCTATTGTTTAAATATCTAAATTCTCCATGTGATACACAGTCAAACCTGACATTCTTGTCTGCTATAGAAAGCAAAAGTGGAGACAAAATTTCATACAACAAATATGGAATGAAATTGCATTTAACAAAATGAAATTTGCATATGAAATTTGCATGTAATAAATATTTTTATGCTGAAAAAACATCTAAACATTTTGACCAGCATGGCTCAATGACAAAAACACTTTTTATTTGATGGTTTTAAAGCATTGCTCTTACAGTTTAGAGAATATAAAGTCTGTTTTTCGAAAAATGTGCCAAAGCGATTGAGGAAAATATGCTCCAATATATCTAATATGAACCTTTAGGGTACCAATATGGACCCTTTAGGACGGTATAAGGTTTGAATTTGGAAAAGGTACTATTCCAGTGACATCTTTTGTACTTTTTGTTCTGAAAATGTATAGAAAAACAATTTTTAGAATATCTTGTTTTGTACTCTACAGAAGACTGAAAATCCTGCAGGTTTGGAATGAGATTGGGGTGAATAAATGATGACAGAATATTCATTTTTGGGTAAACTGTCCCTTTGAACTTTTGTTAAACCAAGAAGGGAAACAAAAAATTGGGAAAGTGATACTTGAGCTCCATACAGTTTTGATTATGGTGACTGGTTTTCCTTTGTTTTCATATAACTTTGGTGTAAACCACAAAAAAATAAGAGATTTTAACCAGTAAGGTCAGAATGTGTAATCCATACAAACACCAAAATCGCATTAGATTGAAATTGGGAATAGAAAAAGAAAAGTTAAAAAAATTAAATTAAATTAAATTAACTAATAAAAATTAAATTAAATTAAATTAAATTAAATTAAATAATAGAATTAAATTAAATAATAAAAATAAAAATAATAAAATAAAATACACCTCAATCGATCATATAACCGAGATCTATTATACAGAATATCTATTAATGTTAATTTATTTCAGTTATTTGTAAAGTGATCCTGAAGTTGAGGAGCTCTACTGGTTTCTAGATCTTTGAAGCACACGAGCGGTTGGGTCAACGGACACATGTTCTTTCCTGTAAAACGAAGATGACTCATAAGATGAAGGCGGTCCAGTGTAAAGGAACAACCGGCATAAATTACCGTCCAGTGAGAAAGAAAGAGTAATATAGTGAGAGAAAGAGACAGACAGAGAGCAAAAGTTATAACCCCGTCTCCTCATGAGCTACTGACACCAAATTCAGCGTTGCACCGCGTGCCAACACACATCTACACGAGGCCAACACACACATATCTGCACATCTACCACACTCCCGCCAACACACACACCGCAGACACACTTCAACTTAACACCACCTCTGAACACCCGATACGGTCAACACTCAAACACATCTAATCAATGAGGTAAGAAGAGCATGTGTGAAGCTGACCGCAAGAGACCAGCAGCCAATTAGATCATCATAGCAGTCTATGGAGCTTCTGCTTAATGAATTAACTGTCCAGTATTTTTCAATGCACTTATTTTGTGACCGCAGTAAAATAAGTCAAACTGAAGGCATTTGAGTCACTAAAATACTCACAAAGACTGAACTACTGTCAGACTGCTAAAGTTTTGCTAGTTAAAATAAAATTATAGAGCTTAAAAAGTGTCAGACTACTTTTCTTCAGTCCGAAGAATGGATATTGTGATATACACTGTGTTGTCAAGTGTGTGCGTCATGTGTGACCACATGTTAGTTGTTCATAATATGGAAATATGGTGGGTATGAAGAATTTAATTTAATTTAATTTAATTTAATTTTGCATTATGACAAATTGATCATGATCATGATGAAGTTATTTTATTTTATTAGGGTTTTTTTTCACTCTTATGACAAATTACTTGTGATGTTTATCATTTTAAATTACTATGGATTTTTTTTTATTTTAAATGGATTTTATTACAAGTTTTTCACTTATGACAAATTGATTGTGATGATAATTTCAAGTCATTTTTTATTTAATTTATTTAATTGTTTATTTTATTGGATATTTTTCACTTTTATGACTACTTGTGGCTTTGGTCATTTTAAGCCATCTTCGGATTTCTTATTATTTATTTTATTTTATTTTATTTTGCTTTTGTGATTTAATTTAATTTAATTATATTCCATGGATTTATTTATTCATAAAAAATTTTCATAGATCTTTTTCATTCAATATGTATGACAGACCATGTCTGGAAAAAAGCTCCATATAAACACCATAAAAGTAGTCAATATGGCTTTTGTGTTACATTCCAATTCTTCTAAAATCAGTTTTTAACATTTAAATTTAAACTGATTTTTCATTTCAGTCTGTTACTCTCACAAGCTATCGTACAGCTTCAGAAAAACGTGAATATGAACCAAGTTTATGGCATTTTCAAGATTTCTTTGGGTTGTTTAAAGGGGTAGTACACTCAAAAAACAATTATATCCTGTCATCATTTAGTCACTCTCATGCTATTCCAAATCTGTATTACTTTTGGAGCACAAAAGACAATTTTTATTTTTTATTTTTTCCAAAATCATTGAGGTCCAGTATTGTTTTGGACCCCACTGACTTTCATTTTCATGGACAAACAGTTGAAATATTTTCCAAAATATCTTTTGCAGCAGCCAAGGTCACTATGAACTTCCCTCTGGAAAAGAACTTTATGTTGCTTTAAATTGTTGTAAATAACAGCACACCGGTTTGGAACAACATGAGGGGGGAGTAAATAATAACAGGATTTTCATTTCATGTTCACATTATGCCTGTTTGAGGCATTAGACTGATAATCCTTTCTCAGGCCACTGCTGTGTTGGTCTAAAATGGGTTATAACTCTTGTGTGAAGTCTGCAGGATTTAGAGAGGTGATCTGGGCTTAGCGTGTCCCAGGCATGTGCTGTATATTTGAGAACACAAGATGGACAGAGACAGGCACCAGGGCCAAGACGAGAAGAAGGGCAACATACCTCTCCCTGCGGGGTGTGTGGAATTTCAACAAATACCTGGCACAGGCCTGCCAAAATAGGCAAAGAAGAGAGAGATTAATAGAAAGAGAGACAGGCGGGACAGAGACAAAAAAGCAAGAGAGAGACACAACGTTTGTCTGATGTCTCAGTAAAGGATGGAGTGTGATTAAAAAATACAAAACAGAACAGACCTGATGTGACAAAAGATGAAAATACAACAAACGCAGCATCCTCATGTATGAAAATATGAAAAAAGATAGCATTTTTAACACTGCAAGTTGTTTTTTATGCTTAAATTACATTTTAATTTAATTAACTTAATAGTCATTAATATTATGCACAATATAGATTGATTTTATTAGGCTTCTGTGTAGATTAACACATCAGATTTCGTGGTGGTCTTGATGCCTAAAGCTTAAGGGTAAGGTCCTGCCCTTCCCAGGGTGTCTCCCTTCACTTCAAAGGGATCATAATTGCAAGACACACTTGTCCAGCCCCACCGAGACCCCCGGTTTAACCTACGTGTGTGTTTCTGTGCTGTGCCAGCACACAGGGGTTTCTAACAAAAAAACAATCTGATTATGGTACCTTGACATAAATAATCACAGACCCTTTAAATGGCTTTAAACCGCCCATGTGCTTTGCTTACATTATGTTAATTAATTCTCCAAAGTCTTCGTCAGCCCATTGACAGATTGCCCGCTTGTTTGACTTCTCCGTACAGCAGATTTAATTAAATGGGCGGACGTTTTTGCGTGTAACAAACGGTTTTGTTTCCCTGCAGACTGATTAGTGGAGCTCAAGATGAAATATTGATCCTCCATCTCTGGTTTTGATGTTTATATTCACGTCACTTTCAGTAGTCCTCTGTAATAAAGACAAAGGACTGACATTCCTCCAACACAGTCTGTTTAATGCTGACTTGCACCTAAATTAGATGCAGTGAACATCTTTAGACTTTATTTTGCAGTGTCTATGCTGCAAGTACCATGCATGTGTTTACACACATACACGTTTGTTTTTAGCAATTCATAATTTGGACCAACAATTAGATCTGTGAGCACAGCGGGCTGACATAATATCACACAAGCTGTTATTCACAAGCAACACTCAAAGTACCATCCCTAAATGAATCAGTGGTTTTGAATGAATAGGTCAGGTGAATAATTCAATGACTCACAGTGTTGGGGAGTGACTATAGTTACATGTAACATTGTTATGTCATTTAATTACAAAATGTAACTGTAATCTGTTAAATTTACTGAGAAAATGTGTAAGTAAATTACAGTTGCTTAAGAAAATGTTAACAATTCTAGAGAAACATGAAAACAATTGCTAGAATTTAGAAAAGTAATCAAAAATGTAATCAGTTACATTACTTTAATAAATTAATTGAAAGAGTTACACTACTTATGACATTTTGAATAGGGGCACTTGTAATCTGTAACCTATTACGGTCTGTGTACGTTTGCATTGATTCATTTTTAATTTTTTAACCATGACACAAAAAAAAAAA